>VZTO01004129.1:482670-566152 GCA_013400615.1 Syrrhaptes paradoxus
CTCCAACTAGACTCCATCCCATTCACCACAACTCTCTGGCTTCTTTTCTCCAGCCAGTTCACAATCCATCTAACCACCCGATCATCCAGATCGCACTTCCTCAGCTTATCTGCAAGGATACTGTGGGAGACGGTGTCAAATGCTTTTCTGAAATCAAGATAGACCACATCTACTGCTTTGCCAAGAATGCAGATAACCAGCTGTGAAGAGGTGGATATTAAGGGGGGACAATCTCCTCCTGACTCCACATGAATTTCATTGTTTGAGCTGGAATAATGAGTATTCCTATTTACCTGAGCTCTTGTAAATCTGAACATTTGGTCATCACTTCATCTACCCTTTCATGGTAAATTAGGCTGCAGGATATCTGTGACTTCATTTCTGCAGGGCTGCTGCGTCACTGAGAAGTACAGACCAAGCTATAAAATGAAAACATGTTTCTTAGCAGAACTGTTTACAAAACGGATGCTCAACTTTATTAAGAAAGGAGCTAGCTAGCTTTATTAAGAAAGGAGCTCTGGAACTGTCCCGGAACACGGCGTTGGTGCTCGCTTAGAGTGCTGGAGGACAGTTTGCAATAGCAGCATGTTCACAGGAGTCAGGGGAAGCAGATGATGGAACTCGTTCAGGATCAAGATACCATTTGCACAGAGACTCCCAAAGTTTCTACAGATCATACACAAAAAATTGTCTGCAGGAATACTTTTTTTTCTTTTTTTCTTCATTTTTTCAAAGCAACATGGAGCAACCAGATATGTCATGTCAGGGATTCTGCACGCTGCCAAGTGCACCAGGGACTACACTTGCTGAATCTGAAGAGGAGAGTGGTTTCTGGAAAGTTTCTAGCATTGGCACGGTTGGAGACCTTTTCCCAGAATAGGGGTAATTTCTCCCCATGCTAAAGAGAGCCTGAGGAGCACTGTGTGTCCCAGACCCACCAGCACAGCTGGGCTGCTGTGAACCTCTCCTCGGTGAGAGGTTGTTTCGGGGTTACGAATTCCTTGCCGCTGGACCCACAGAGCAGGGCTGTCTCTCTCAGCCACACGCAAGAAAGTTGGGGCTCTTTAGCAAACCACTAAGGAAGGTGGCTTCTGAATTGTCAGAATCCTGTTTCTGTTTTGGGAAAAATATGTCAAAACCAAACTGTTTCTGTGAACCGCTTGGGTTTCATGCTTTGTTATTTCCCCATGAAAAAATGTTTTGTTAAAAAGTTCCTAGTTAATCCCACTACAGAGAAACAATTAGAATATAAGTAATTTTCTTTCTTTGTTCCCTGTTTTTCATTTTTTAAAAAGACAGCCTGTTTTTAAAATTAGAAATGAATCAAGCATCTGGCAAAATGGGCTTTTTTTCACGTCAAGTAGCTATTATGGGACTTGGTAAGAAGTCAGTTTCTTCTGCCCAGTGAAGTTCAGCTACGGTGGCCAACAGCATTTTGCTTGAAGCCAGAGAAAACAAACAAACTTTTTTTGTTCCGTAGAGGATGTCAGAAACCTTTCCCCTAACCACGGAACCAAATTCAAATTCTCCTTGGCAAAAAAACCCAACAGTGCTGATGAGTGTGAACATAAGAAAGTGAACAGGGCCCTCCCCACCTTTTCTGGGGCTTGTGCTCTTGCAGGGCTCTGACTCATAGAGCAGATAAATCAGTGATAAAACATGGATTGATCCCTGCAGAGAGGTGCGTAGCTCCCTTTCATGGCTTTAATGAGGCTATGTCCATAATAAAACAACAGAATCCTAATGCATTTTCAGTCTTTTTTTAGACTTCACTTGGAAGAAGCACCTGGTGAGGCACGAGTTGTACAGACATTTCAGCTCTTCATATTTAATTGCCACTTAATTGAAGTGTTATAATGGAGTAACTTTACTATTAATGCTCCCAGCAGCAGTAAGGCAAAAAGGCAGAAAATGTTAAGGTTACCATGTTGTGTTAGTGTGCAAGAGAGGAAAGTTAAGTGGGTATGACAACCTTCAACAATATGCTTTGTATGCAACAACCACAGACTTTGCACCTGATCTTTCTTCCCCCCCCCTTTCTTTCCTTATTGCCTACGTGTTCATTCGTTCCTGACCCTTACCTTGTCCCATGTGGCAGCGCAGGCATGACTGAGGCTTTCAGGCTGTGCTGGACTGGATCTTGTCTTTTCTGAAGAGTGCTCTCCTTGGACAGAGCTCTGGAGCATCACAGAACAGTTTGGGTTGGACGGGACCTTCAAGACCATCGAGTTCCAACCCCCCTGCCATGGGCAGGGACACCCTCCACTCGCCCAGGTTGCTCAAAGCCTCATCCAGCCTGGCCTTGAACCCTTCCAGGGATGGGGCATCCACAGCTTCCCTGGGCAACCTGTTCCAGTGTCTCACCCCATTTTCCTGGGGTAGGACTGAAAGATGGCCCTTTAACAGCATTCATAAGTGGTGACGATCGATGTCAGGATGTTGCTATACTGGTAAAATAAAAAAGTAGAGGTGACACGGTCATTATCTTCCTGGCAGCTGTATGTCCACACTCCATTTCTCTTCCCGTTATAGCTGGCACCATGGCCCAGGTTTCCTAAGAAGGGACAGAGGAGGCTCTGACCCAGCCTTGCATTCAAGTTGGTGGTTTAGATACTGCACCACAGATGAGAGCAATGCTTGAAACCTGCCTGTGGCCAAGCAGGACTTCGAGTTGAAGCCTTGGATGATGAGTTACTTCAGTCATTGCCCGCTATATGCAGTAAAATTAGGCAACACCACTGGTGATTTTAAACAGAATTCGGAATTGCCAGTGCCTAGTGAAGTCAACAAATGTAAGTCAAGAGATGTAAAGAGAGTTTAGACATATGTTTGCATGAGTCCTGGGAACTCAAGATTTGGATAGTCAGCCTGAGTGTCTGTGGAGTATTCATGGCAACTCATATTTAGGTGCTTTGGGTACTTCATGGAGGAACAACAACGCTCCAGGAATTTTGTAAGTCAGGTATCTGCCAAGGGAAGGGAGTCTAAATAGCACTGTTGAATTTTGTAGTGGAAAATATGCCTAAAATAGTGCTGTAGGCAGGTGTCTGCCATACATCTAGATTTATGATGATGCTTAATCTTACACATCTTTGGTAATCACCTGGAAGTAATGGAACTACGTACTTTCTTGTTATGGGCAACTAATATGTATAGACAGGTCTCTGCAGAAATTAATTTTAATTTTTTCACCTGCAATTACACATTAAAATACAATTACTGTAGTTGAACTTTCTTTTTTCCTTTTTTATTTTTTTCTTCACAGTACAGTGAGGTATAGCGAGTTTTCTTCGCTCTGGCATTTCTTACAGCAAGGTGAAACAGAAGAGCAAGTGAAGTCTTCTGTAAAACCACAAACAATTCTCAGAAGGACAAAAAAGTAGCTATTTTTCAGATGAGTTAGATTTCAAGTTTTTAGTATTAATTTAATTTTACATTTTAAATTTTCTTTTTTAAGGCAGTATGACAAAAATACGTAGGCTTGAAGCTCTGATGAGTGAAGTAAAAGAATAAATTCAGTACTTGCTGTTGAGTAAATCCTCCTTCTGTTGATCTGTGGACTGCAGAATCTGCCAAAACTTTTCATAACAGCACCACGGGAGCCCCTGAAAACATCAAAGGGTTCAGTGATTCCTGTGAAACCATGCTCAAATTAGGAATAAAAAACAACAACCCTGCAGCATTTTAGAGATGACGATCTCCTTTGAACCTTCCTAGACTGTAATTGATAGCCGTTTAGTTTCACTAAATTAGGAAGATTTTGTTAGGAAAACAAACATGGTCCTGTTTGACATAATATAATGAACCATGACAATAACAGTTTCATGGTCATTAGTCAGCTGTATGCATGAAGTGTGAAGCCCAAACTGCGTGGCTTCCTGCCCTTACATCACAAGGTCTCGGCACACGATGCCGCATTGCCGAGGACTTGCCTTGACGTGTCACCAGGAGCCTGACTCCCAGGGCCATCGCGCCTACGAACCCCGCTCATCTGCACGTGCAGGGCTGTGGTATTAGCTTGGGCTTGGGTACAAATTACTTTTTTTCAGTGAATCAGCACTTAGAAAGGAATTCTGCAGAGATTTGCACTCTTCCGTTCCCCAGTATAGTCTGGGGGTTCGTAAATTATCAGAGCTCTCAGTACCCAGTTGGGAAAATCCAGGACAAATAATCATCCTTGAAATGCAAAGAATGGAAACCATTCACGGATTCACCCAGGTATTTGTAACTTTAAAAATATGGCACCATCATTTAGAACCAACTTATAGCGCTAGGTAGAAGGAACAGTATTGCAGGCACAGGCAGGCAAGCCTGCTGTCCTGATCATGTTTGTTAGTTGCTAGGAAAATATAACTGCTCATGGAGCTCTGTACCCATGGCAATATGAGTTTATGAAGCTGAGTTTGCAGCTCTAAGGTTCTTCTGGCTTCCATACTGAAATGCAAATCATTGTAAGACTTCTGACTGCACTTCAGGAGACATACAGCAAGGAGATTGGTAGCTCTGCCATTAGGAAAAAGTTGGGGATTGCACATTTTGCAATGGTAATCTTCTTGCTTAGCACACTGGGATAGGAAACTTGCTGTTAATGGTCATCTTAGTTCCTCACGGATAGAGGCAGTGACATTGGTTATTGCTGGGAACTGAAGGTGCTTTGAGACACAGGTTTACTGTCTTAGATTAGGGCTTGGTGGTAATTATCCAAGTTCAGAAAGTCCTGAATTTGGAAACTCAGCAACGCTTGTATTTCTTGGTAGTCAATTCATAAGGGAAGGAAGAAAGGAAAAGGAAATGTTACCACAGTTTCTCACTTACACAATTTTGTATTATATATTTTTTCTTTAGTCCAAACTCTGGATGTATTACTGGATATATTCCTTGAGAAGTGGTGCTTTGTTCTTAAAAATAAAGTGTGTGATCTGGAAGGAAACATCTTTAAGGAATGGATAATTCAATGTTTTCGTGATGATGCATCCAGTTGTGTAGTTGTAATGATTTGTATTTAATCCTGGAATATCATAAGATTGAATCAATGCTTTATAACGGGAAATGTGCCAAGAGATCAGTAAACTGCCCTTGCCAAGGAGTGCTCAAAGGAATGACTCGACTGAGATATTTATGAAACCGCAAACAGTGGCATCTTGCAAAGATGCCTCTCTTGACAAGGTATTTTAAGTAGAAAATTATAATAAAATTGTCCTTTTGGACTATATGGACTTGGTTATCTCAGTGCAAGAGACTAGACCCTGAAATTAGTTTTCACACTTGAACAGATGTGGCAGCCCAGGTGTTGCTGTCGATTTGTCACAGATGGTCTTGAACGTTAAAATTGAAGTGGACTGCTGCTCTGATCAGAGTTTCAGATACCTCAGAGTTCCCATTTATGTAAAGTCAGGGATGATTTGCAAGGTACTGAAAGTTAGCATTTAGTTAGCACTGAAGTGATGTTTTCCTGCAGATCTTTCTATTTTTCTGAATTTG
This sequence comes from Syrrhaptes paradoxus, assembly GCA_013400615.1. Taxonomy (NCBI): domain Eukaryota; kingdom Metazoa; phylum Chordata; class Aves; order Pterocliformes; family Pteroclidae; genus Syrrhaptes; species Syrrhaptes paradoxus. Next base: position 488,152 of record VZTO01004129.1, read on the forward strand.
ATCTCATACTATGTTGGTACTTGGGGCTTCCCCTTCTGGGAATGAAAGGGATCTGTGCCTCAGCAGATGGGAAGGTGGGACTGCAGGACTTCCCCACTCTTTCTAAATGCTGTAGGATCTTTATATCCCACCTCCACAGCAGCCAAGCATGAACAGAAGAAACACTGGCTTAGTGTCTCAGCTTGAAGAGAAGTATTCGTTGCCTTTTGGCCATATGTAAGCACTGCTTTTTTTCTTTGCATAGCTACCTCATTTAAAGCTTGCCAAAATATGTTCTCAGTGATGAGAGCATATATATTTGGTATGATTCCAATGGGAAGTTATTGTTAACGGTATCACATAAAAAGGAGAGCCTGTCATATGGTTCCAGCGCAGAAATCTCTGCCTTTGCTGGCGATACCTCTGAGATCTTGCATGCTGCACCATGCAATCTGTCCCTACCTGTGTGAACAGAAGGAAAGAAAACTGAGGATTTTCCATGCAACAATATCATTTAAAAGGGCTAAGTTTAGCTCATGTTTTGTGGGCTGATATGCAGCTGAATAAATCTGAGTTTCTTAGCAAAACTGTCCCTTCAATTACAAATTATGACTGAGCCAAAGTATTCAGTAATTATATCCTGGTAAAACCCTGGAAAAAAAAATTTTCAATGCAAAATTTGGCTAGCATGGGATCCCAAAGAGTTAAATTAACTAAGGAAAAGTAAGTACAAAGTCCACTGTCAGTGGGAGGCAAAGATAAGTACACAAAAGAAGATGCCACAGAAATGTAAGCAGGCGTAACAGCATGTTTTGCTAGAAGTAAAAAACAGGAACTATTATCAGATTTTTTTTTTTCCCCTGAATCTCTGCTAAAAATGAAGACAATAGTTGTCTTTATGGTCTTGATCTGGCCCACCACCACCACAGGGCTGTAGTGGCTGTCTGAACTGGGGGAGCTGTCCTCCCGGAGGACACAGAAGGGCTGTGGCTGAACTGCCGGGCAGCGATTCCCGTGCTCAGGAATCTCCAGGTCCAGCTCCGCACTAGGGCACACCTGAGATGTTACTCCAATCTGTTTTATAGATTGTCAGAGAATGTATTTTATGACTCAGCCAAATACAAAGAAAAAATGCTTACATGCTTTTAAGGTATACTATATATATAAAAAATACATATATAATAGATGTATGTATGCATATATGGTGTTTATGAGGTGTTCGTGAAGATGAACACGTTGATGTCATACAGACATTCTTCATGTTGCTTTGCAACCTGCATAAATGCTGCTGAGCCTCCAGGCCTTTGCTGCAATGGGAATAATGATCTGCTGGTGTTCTCTTTCCCTGCTTCCCTAAGAAGCCCTCTAACGAAAAAGAAATAATTTGTGGTATTCTGCCAGGGAAAAAGCAGTCAGGAGAGAAATGCTCACCTTTATGAGGTTGTTGTCATGCATCTTCCCATGATGAAGTGTTTTGCTTCATGGTATACCCTTGAATGGCAGGAATCAAACAAAATAGAGTGTTTAGAGGTTTGCAGCTTACCAATATCTGTTACCTCTTGGGGTGCCTTTGGTGCTTGGTTTGCATGAAATAAGCATTTATCCATTTGGAACCTAAAGACAATAGAAAGACAATAAAAAAGCATGAAGTTATCCACTGAAAATGAGCAGGTAGCATTTTAGAAGAATACCAGGAAACTATGGAAAAATATCTTGTGATTGCTTACCTGGGAGAGATGGAGGCTGACTGAGGCACCAGCTGGGAATAGTTTGCTGAAGGAATCATTAGCTAGTTAAGAGACATACAATAAGCAGCTTAGGTAAATACACATTGGGAGTTATAAAGAAAGAAAATACCCAAATATTAGTAACAGCTTCAAAGCCAGATTTAAAGTGGGCTGGTGACTGCCGTAGGGACAGACAGACAGACAGACAGCTGGAGAGGTACTGTTCTCTGCGTGCTGAAATGCAGCAAGCATCAGGTGGTAACTTCATTCAGAACAGTTCTCTTGAAAAGTTAAGCGAAGTTGACTTCAGCTGACTGACTTCTGTTTATGAAATAAAATGTTCTTCATTCACTTATGATAATTTTAGAAAATAAATCATTACCCATCTAGCTCAGGAGATGTGGTATGCTATACTGTACTAGATGCTTTTTTATAGCTGTCCTGTTTTCGGCTGGGACGGAGTTAACTCTCTTCACAGTAGCTAGTGAGAGTGTTTTGGATTTGTGCTGAGGAGAAGGCTGATAACACCCTGATGTTTATAGTTGCTGCCAGGACAGTCAGGGACTTTTCAGCTTCTCTGCTGTGCCAGTGTCTGCAGGGGCAGGAGAAGCTGGGAGGGAGCACAGCCCCAGTTACTGGCCTTAGGTTTAGGTTCTTATCTCAACCCATGAGTCTCTTTCCCCTTTAACCCTTTAATTCTCTTCCCCATGACCGTGAGGGAGCAGTTGTTGTGGTATATTGCTGCCAGCCAGGGTAAAACTACAACAATATCATATAACCTCTGTATAAGACTGTATGCTCTTACATATTGGATAATTTTGTGAAATGTGGGGTTTTTTATTTAAAAAAATCCACATTTTTTAATTGTCCCTTTGGAATAAAAAGTAACAAATTAAGTAAAAAGTAGATTTTCCAAATAATAATGAAAATATCAAAAAAAAGAGAGCCATTTAAATAAAAAAAATCACAAATTCTCAGGAACATTTTTTCAGAACAGAGCAACCACTGCTGTCTGTTGGGACCCTGTTTGCAATTAGTGGGGTGTTCCTCAGGTCTGGGCACTGCACCCTGACAAAGAAGTGGAACTGAGTTGAAGGGAGTCCGGAGGAGAATGATCAGAGCCTTAAGACATTATCTGTTAGCAAAAACTGAAGATTTGAGATTGTGCTGAAGGAAGAAAAAGGAAGTGAAAGGGGATAAGAATCTTCCGTTACATGAAAATAACACGCAAAGGCAGAGCGAGCAGGCTGCTCTCTGGTGAGCCGGGCGCGATGGCTTAGGGGAGTGGGAAAGATTCAGGCTGGATGTTAGCAGAAATGTGCTTCAGTGTGCTTTGGATCTTACTAAGCAGTTAGACGACCTTACTTAGCCTTGCTCTGGGTGGAGCAGTAGATGAGATGACCTTTTGGGTTTATTCGTGTTCAAATTGCAGTAGTGCAGAGTTCTCATCCCCGCTTCTGGGGTGCTTTGTGCAACTGCGGGGTAAAGTGCAGCCTCCGTCTCCGTCATCTATATAATGTGAAAATATTTTCTCTTCTTCATCAGTATTTGTATTTAAACAACTACCGTCTTGTTCTTGGGTTGGAAAACATACGCAAGAATGCTTTACTTTCTTTACACAGTTAAATATCTTTTTTTATTTTTTGTCATAGCATATCTTCACTTCATGTTTAACAGCCAAAGCCTTTTCAATCTTTCTTCATTTAGCAGTTCTCCCATGCTTTCCATCATCTTTATTATTACCCCAGCTCCTCTGTCTCCTACCCTGAGAAGCCCACGGCCGAAAGACAACTGCGATGCGATCACATCAGCCATGTGCAGTGTGGCTGTGCCGTGCAGCAACCTCTGACCCCCACCTCCAGCAATTTACAGAAGTGCTTCATTTTCATTATATATATAGTGCCTTCGCCTGTGCCATGCTTTAGGTGAATGTCATCTGCTGTTCTTTGTTATTTGCTGTTTTGATTGTTACTCAGCCCTATGTGTTTTTAATGAAAAAATAGTTCAGTATGGCAAATGAGCATCTCTTTTATCGTGAAAGGCTGTGTCCTCTCTTCTCATTCCTTCCAGAGGCAGGTATTTGACTACTTTAGGCAGGTTCATATTGAACTAATCTAGTTCATTAACCATTCTTAATTTGCTTTATGCCTGTTCTTCTGTATTTATTTTCCTGCTTCTTCCACAATTTGATGATGTTTTCTGTTTCTTCTGGGGGATTCTGAACTAGTCCCTCAGCAAAATTCAAGGCCCAACTGTGTTCTCCCTGGCTGGGGATGAGATGGGGAGAGTCGGTGCATGCACACAGTTGGAGACAGGATCTGTCGTGAAAAGCCTCAGAGCTGTGACTGACATGTGAAGACACGGTCTGGCAATGTTTTTCCACAAGGGGAAAGCCAGAGGTGGATGTAGATGTGAAAAAAAAGGTTTAAGTATCTCTGGGATGGTTTGTTCCTGCAGAACGGGGAGGATAACAGCATGAGGGCTTCCAGCACTGCAGAATCCTGCTTAAAATAACCGGCATGTGTTCACACGTGCCATAGGAACAGCAAAATCACTCGTGGTAAAATTAACTTAGCCTCCATATATTTTGTATTTTTGCCATTTTAGCACTGAGTATGCCTTTTAACTTTGCCAATGGCCGGGATATATAATGAAATCAGAAAGGCTGTAGCCCTTGATAGGGGTTGTAGCGCACACGTGGGAATGGTGGTTTAAAATCGAGGCTTGGAAATGAAGTTTCAATTCAAAGCCTGTCTTCATCAGAGAAGAACTGAAAAAATGTCATTTAAATTAAAACACAGGCCACCCTGAGGGATAAATTTACTGCTAACTGGATTTTATCCCTGAGGCTGTGTTTGGGTTTTGGAGAGTTACCACAAGCTTTAACAGGGACCTACACACAGACTTTTCTGCTGAGTGCTTGTTAGAGCTGTCCTGAGTTAACTCTGCTAACAGGTCATTGTTCAGAGCATGAACATCAGCGGAAATTGAGTTTTAGGGCAAATGACAGTATTAGACTGCAGACAGCATGAGTTTCCTAGTAAATATATTGACGTGATTGCTGTAGGTGTGAATATATCACACATTTCAGTAATTTTGAAAGAACTGTGAGGAATCTAAGTGACTTTTAGAGACTTTTAAAAATAAATCCTCCCTTTTCCCTGAAAGTATCTAAGCAAGTATTTTCTTTAAAAAACAACCCGACAGTTCCCTTCCCTTTCTGAGTCACGAACCCTAAAACCAGGAATAGCATGTCCTCATGATAACTGCTTTAGTGTCAAGGAAAATAATGCAACTGGTTTTTGCAAGTCAGGTTATGTGTTTCCATCACACTTCTAGAAAACGCAGTTATTGCTTAATCAATTCATTGAGTTTTGTGGAGGTGAGGAGAAACGAGAGGAAAGATGTCTTTCTCCTTGCTCTGCAGCCAGGAGCTCTGCCTAGAGCACCTCTCACCCTCCGTTATTTTGGTAGCAGGGTAGCTCCAGCTCTTGTACTGCTTCTCTGGCACTCAGCCTCTCTAGAAAACCCTCTTGAAGCCTCCTAGAAACCCGTTTGGGTATCCGTGGGCTGCACAGGGTTTGGCAGCAGAGCAAACAGGTCACCTGTCACCATCCTGGTCCTCGGCCAGGCAGGGGAGAGGTGGATGGTGCCGGAGGGTGGGCACCGAGCTGGGGCAGCTCCTCGCCTGAACCAGTCCCTGGCTGAAGCAGAGGAGGCTTTTGGGGCCCCAGAGTGCTTACTCACAACTGCATCTGGGAAACACACCTTGGACCTTTTTTGATTAATTTTTTTTTTTTATAGTACAGGATAAACTGATGGCAGTCTATAAAGATTTGAAAATTAAACATATGGGAGGAGTGGATTTACTTAGCATGAAAAAGAGGATGATTAATAATTTAATAACTTCAGGGGGTTAGAAGTCTTGATTTACTAAAGATCCCACTTTAAATTCTGAAATACCATGTAACTTCATTTTAATGGAAAAGCTATGCCCAACAAGTAGCTTTCAGAATACTAAATCTTTTCAGATTTTTTCTATGTAACATAACAGTAATGTAGCTGAAATAGTACACAGTTTATTACTCCATTAGGCTATTAAAATTATTTGTGGGTTTTGATAGTTTTCCCCCCCAATTTTTGTCATCCTTGTCAGATAATATTTGTTTGCTAGATACTGAGTCATTTGTGCAAAGTTTTACATCTGTTGTTTACAGGACATTTATATGTCACTGAATTTGCTCTCTTGGTGCCTGACTCATCATCGTGTTTCCCCAGTGTAAACAGATTTTTGTAACGGAGTTACAAAAGCATAAGAAAAAGAGTAGCATAGAACTAGACCAAATTTGGCTAGTGTAAAATTTTTCTATGTGAATATCTGCGCACGGCTAATGAGAATATACACAGATAGAGACCATTTTTCAGGGTTGTTCTTTATTTGTAAGCAAAGAATTATGCTTTGGGGTCTAAGCTGCTCTGTAACCGTCATAAACAGAAGGAGACTTTCCGTGACCAATTTGTCTTACAGCAGCCCTACCCTTTCTGAAGGCTGTTTTTCTGGTTATTTTCAGAGGCAGGATCCACTGTGCTGGACACGCAGACACCATAATGCTGTAGCTATATTTGTTGGGAAACATATAGCAAACAGTAGCACAAGAACCGAATGCAATTTTAAAAAACATGCTCTCGCCTTTATTAAATGCTATTTACAGTCTTTTCCAGCTTGTGACCCATGCTAAGCATATTGCCTCCTGCTGCGTACCAGGCACGATATTTGAAGATCAATGCCTGCATCTCTTTTAAAATCACAGATGTCAGTAGGTGATGCTGACCTGGGGAACAGCACACAGGGTGAGGGCAGCCACCGAAACTGGCCTCCAAACCTGACGCACAGAAATCTCAGCTGTGCTGCAGGGTCAACGTGCTGCCTTGTCAGGGAGGTTGGAGCTGCGTGAATACCACAGCAGACAGACTAGAAAGATCCAAGGGCATTGCTGTTAGTGGCTTTTTGCAGTTCATCCTTTCTGCCACAGTAACTGCAGATTTAGCAATGGAAGTGGCACCTGGAGTCAAATGTAGAATAACTTGTCCATGGGGAGTCAGAGGTCAGCTGTGCGCTACCGTGAGATGTCTTATGCCAACGTGATTAATCTGTAGATTACATAAATTGCACAGTCTTTTTGTTGCATTTAGTACTTTGATAGATTTTCCTGATAATCATTCATTTTATACTCATGGGACAGCTGCTTAGTCAAGGAATTACTGCTGGAAGTTGCTTAAAGAGTAAAAAATTTAGCATCTGTTTGAGGTTTTGCCACTAACTGACAGACAGGCTTTGCATCTTAAACGTCTGCCAAATTAGGCACACATGCTTAATTATGTAATAAAACTGCAGCAAGGTTCAGTTTAATCACATACATAATGGAATGTCATATTTGAGTTCGTGAGTTATAAAAAGTACAAATAAATACCAGTGTAAAGCCTTATTAATCATCATTTTCATTAGCTGCTTCAGTTTTCAAGGTGATACTTTGCCATTGATTTCAGCCAAGCTGAGAGTTTACTCCAAGTGCAGGGGTTTTGTACATTTAACCCAAAGGAACAGTTTTTGAGCTTACCCCATGCAGGTTTGCAATTACAGAGAAATGCTTTGTAAGTTCTATGCCTATTGCCACCCGTGGTGTGGGAGCGATGTCAGGGCACTGGTACTCATTTGTTATGACAGACTCTAATACCCTGCTTAGCTGCTTGGGTTTTTTCACTTTATCTAGTTTTTTTTTTAATAGGACACCTGAGACTGAGTGAGTAAACTCTTCTCCATGTTTCTGTCCCTTGCTCAAGTCTGTGCTTTGTCTTTCTTGCTTTGAACTATGTCGAAAGAGGAAGGAGAGAAGGTAAAGTTTTAGGAAAGGGTCATCAGAATAGTAGAGTATCACAAGACTTCTTTTCTAAGAAAAGTCTTGAGTTCATTCTAATTTACGAAAGAGGAGGGGGTGTGATGCTTTTGTGACCACACGAGGAACAGAAAACTGATTTTAGAGACAGCTAATCTAGCAGATTGGTTGGTGTGATTTGGCCAGCTCAGGCTTTCAGTGGTTCATTTTGGGTATTGGAGGTAAGGCAGAATTTGTCCATCAGCATTTACAGTTTGGGATTCTTTCATTCAGAATTTATGAAGAAGGTTCTTTTTGCCTGCTGAGGATTTCATTACCTTCCCATGTCAACAATTGCCAGCAAAAATATTGAGATAACTGAAAGTAAAGAACTATGCATTATTTTTCTTAATCTAAATAATTTTGTTGTTGTTAAACACTATCTTAAATCATATGTTCCCTTTCAGACATGAACAATTTTCCTTTTTTTTTATTTGTCATGTTTTCTGAACTTCATATGAAAAGGGTAAAAAAGTGACTCCTCTGCATTCTAGGCATCAAAATACATGAGAAGATGATCTGTTAAAGGTATTTGTCTCCAGAGACAGTCTAAATCACAGAAAGAAAGCTAATTTAATGTTTTGTTCTAATCTTTAATTACCATTCCATATGGTAATTGTGCTGAAGAGCACATTATTGTGGCAGGCATGGTGATTGTTTAATGGAAATATTTTTAAATCATCATTTTTCTGTAGTGTTTGCAGCCAAAATCTTACAGCATTCGTTGTGTATTGCTGTCTGAGAATCCACCCGGATATAAAAGCAGAACTCATACCTGTTTTCACTAACTGCAAAATAACTGAAAAACCCCGTTTTTCAGAAGGGCCACAGATGGCAATTACTGAAATGCTTTGTTGTTGTTGTTGTTGTTTTTCTTACTTTTAGTAGTCTGTGACTGTGTTATTAACACTGAAGAAGATAAAGGAATACTTGACTTTTGAGTTGGTTTTAATTTGACTTGTAGAGACAAAATTCATCTTTTGTGATTTTATCAGGATTAACTTAAACTGTAAAAAAAACCCAAATGCACAAAGCATCAGATTTCTGTATCATTGAAAGAAAATTTCAGACCCACCCGTTGTAACGTCAAGTGTGCTAAGAAATTATCAGTGGGACTGAATGGCCCTCCATCGGTTTATTCATCTGTCTCTAAAAGTTATACCCATGCACTTCAATTTGTCATGGCTTCAAGCCAGTAATTTCCCATCATAGGATAAACTAAGCAAATACATAAGTTTTTGAAAGCAGTGGCAATGTCTTCAGTCATGCACCTTTTGGTGAGAAACTCAAGAGGAAATCTGTGTGTTTGAGACTCAGCACACGTTGCACACTCACTTCTTACCTGCATGTGCCATCAACAACCACTTTTCTTTTTAAAAGAGTTGAAGTTGCTGTTTTCTGTCACCTCGTCACTTTTTTTCTAGGCATAAGCCCCACACCATCTGTGCACATTTCATTACAAGGCTCTAAGTTCTATCAATCAAGCTCAAAGAAAGCATCTTCTCGTAGCCGTTCAATATTGCTCATTGACATTCAGTAGGATTCATCCCAGAAGGCAGGAAGAAGCTTTGTCAGAAAAAGAGAAGTTTTAGGGTGTGGGAATAAGACTTGAAAGTGTCCATCACCCATGAAGATACGCTTACCTTCCCGTGGGAGCAAATATGACAGTTTTCTGCATCTTCTTACTTGGCAAGACCCAGCTTGTATTAATGGAATAGTTCACTTGTTCTACAGTGGGAAATGTTAGAAATTCCTTCTTAATTCTTGGTGTCATCTTATCCAGCGTGCTAAAAGTTCTTCATCCGTGGATGCACATGTGCTGTACATCTGCTTTAAAGTGAAATCTTGTCCTGGTTGTATTTCCTATATAAAGCTATAATTCTCCCTTGCAATGTTCCAGTTAGGTTACATACACATAAATGGCAGCGGAGAGAAGCTTGAAATCTTAAGAAAGTGAGATTGTTAACTTCTATCAGACTGTGCCTCTATCAAATGTGAGAAAAGACAGGATCAGGAGAGCCGGGTGTTGTTTTCAGGTAGAATCACACCTAATTAGAAGATGTCTCAGGTTTTTCCGTGACTTCTTACCGTACCTCTTTAATAATGCTAGAAAATAATTTGAGACATGAAGATGTGACAGTTCCTGGTAGGATTTAGTTAAATGTATTGAAGTTGGGCTTGGATAAAATCATCTTTCCTTGAAAAAAACGACAATGAAATAGAAACTGGCAATGACTGTTCCACTATGACTTCTTCATAGAGCTTGCCTCTATCATCTGGGAAATAGAAGATGAAAGTAAACGATATGAAATTAAAATCCTGCTTGCAGATTTCAGGAGAAGTTCTTGTGTATCTTTGCAATTGATTTCTTGCCTTAGAAACAAATGTCATAATGCACGAAACTCAAAGCTGTGCGTGAATAACGTGTGGCCAAATGAGATCCCAGAAGACTTTCGTCTCATTTGAGTTTGTGTTAAAAAGTGACTAGTTTGCTGTATTTGAGGAAAAAAAAGGTTGATTTAGTCGAACCGCCTTCATATAAAATGGAAGTGGATGGACAAGTGTGTCCCGAAGGAGCCCAGCTGTGTAATGTCGTGGCTCAGCCCCCTCCTCAGCTGGCCGGACCCCTGTCAGCAAAGTGCCCGAGGAAAAGTAAAACAGGCAAGCAAGGCAAGACTTCATGGTGGATCTGGGAAGGGAAAGGAATATTAAATTAAGAAAAAGCAATGACTTGGTTGTCCAGGTGGCCTTTGAGATGGAAGCAGCAGCGCTGCACTCCGGGCTGCCCTGCGCCGCTATCCGCGGGTGAGACCAGGGCAGCAGGGGAAAGTGACCTCGGGGATGCAGAGGAGAAACGGTTCTGGCAGGGGTTTCCAGCAGTAGCATTGAGGTACTTGGCGTCTTGCTTTCCCAGTACTTTCTGACTCAGTGCTTTGCAGTCCTGGGAAGGTTCCCACAGCTGAGGCAGGGTGCCATGGGTGGGGTTCTTCATCTTAGACTCCCAAATGCAATTGCAAAGCAATGGGAGGTGAAAGTCAGCTTTTAAATTCAGCTATATAGTCCTGTTTCTGCTCCTTTCTGTGTTAAAGGAAGGAACTAACGTTTTTCTTCAGAGGAGGGTTGCACAGAAGGTTACCTGCTCTTTTCCCGGACACCTAACCTGCTCAGATTAAACTGCCTTGTACAAGTGCTTCCAGAGGAACTAAACGTGAATTTCCCTGATGGTTCAAAAATAAACAATGACAACAAAAATTGTGCTCGGCTAGATATGAGGAAGGTTGTAAACTGTTCGTGATGGGCAACTCTCTCTCTGCAGATGTCAGCTCCTCATCTTTCATGAGAGGAGAGAAGGCAGCAGAGGGAGGTGCTGAACTGAGTGCTTTCCTGAGTCTCTGCACCTCTCCATCTGCTCCCTGTCCTCAGAGGAACAGGCACCTCCACGTCCTCATTTTAAGAAGTATGAAAACTCACATTTGCTGCCAGGAGTGATAACTTTTAGCCCAATGGTGCTTTGGCTGTGATTTTTTGCAATTGCTGGCAGACTGCTTGAGTTGCTGTAAAATCAGCTTTTACACCCACTCTGAGAGCTGTGCCTGCCGGGCTGTTGTTTCTACTTCATCCCCCTGGCTTTCTCTGCCTCTGCATACATTCTCCTCTATACAGTTGCCCGTAGCAACACCCATTTGGAAAGGTCCCGTTGCTCTCTCAGGTCCCCTGGAGAGGAGTTCTGCCAGGGCCAGCAGCAGCACTGGCAAAGCTCAGCTCTCCGAGCCTCCCCAAAACCAAAAGCATGTCACGAATCACTTACCAGGAGCTGGTCTGGTGGAAACATCACATCCCTAATGCTGCACAGCTTTCCTCAGAGGTCGTGCAGCACCCACCCTGAATCCCCGAATCACCGAATCCCTTCCATATCCAACACCCAGCAGCATCTCCTCTCTCCCACTTCCCTGCTTCTTGCGGGGCTGTGCAGTTAGCTGGATCAAGGAACTCACCTCGTGAAAAACACTCTGACAAAAGCATTCTTTTTAGCCTCTGGTCTGGATCACTGTGCAGCCACAGACAATTGCACTGGCACAACAAGAAAGGCAACACCAGGGTTAGGTGGGCAAGAGCTGCTTCTGTGCCACTGAGATAAATGCACCAGGGTTGAGACAGAACTTGGTAGGTGGGACCCACTTGCTCTGGAGTCCTGCACTCAAATTTGCCATCACCTGAAAGTGTAAAGGATTTGGTAAAAGATGCCCAATGCTGATATGGAGCCAGCATCTGTCAGGTCTGTGTTGGTGGAGATCGAAGTCCCTGTCGTTGTCAACCTTCACGTTGGGATGTTTGGACTCAGATCTAAGCTCTCTACATCAGGTCATTTATCCTCATGCCAAGTTCTGCATCCTCTTTCTTTCCTGCTTCCCCAGCATATGCCACCACCTGCCAGTTATGTGAAACGATGGATCTGTAGCTTTTAGCCCATCCGATTACACAAATTCCATTTACTTAAACAGCAAAACTGCAACAGCATTTAGCAAGGCTCGGCAGGGTGAGGTCTGAGCCAGAACTGCTGAAGTTGGCGTGTTGTAACTCAGAATAGTGGTGCAGCACAAAACTGGGCATTGAAGATTCGAAGTCCTTGAGCCTGCCCCTCATCAATGCCAATAATGCCTTCGTTTTCTTATTTGGTGTGCATTGCATTGAATTTATCTCAATAGGAGGGAGTTTATTATTTCTGTTCTTACAGCGCTGGCTGTCCTTGTGTCCAAATACAAATCTGAAAAGAAGTGTATGTGGTAGATGTCTACTAAACATGATGAAACAGAAGTATATGTTAGCTTTTCAAACTGAAGGTGAATTTCTATTTGTTACGTAAAGCATGTGTTCTAGAGACACTTGGAAAACACATAGTGGGTGTGTAAATCCTGGAGGAGAAGCTTATGGAAATGGCAGTGGGAACCTAGATTTCCCTTAGACAGTGCCGTGGGTAGAAAAGCTCAAATACTCACAGATGCCTTCCTACTCAAAGCAGTCAATCCATGTTTTAAATTTGTAGATTAGTTCAGCCTGCAAAACTGTATGCCTGTGATCCAGCTCCTGTACAGGCAGTGCTGTATGCTCTGCCTCACTCCAAAGAGAGTGCTGCTGCAACAAAGGGCTGTGGAAAATGGGGAATTTTGAAGTTTTAAAATTGTTTACTAGCATGCACATCATCAAAGCAGTAAAGGATGTTTCATTTTAAAGATCTCTATACTCTTACCATTTGGTATGGTTACATCGTGGAGGACCTGACCCTTGAGCAGCTTTAGCACGTGCAGCACTCGTCCAGCACTGGAATAAATCTGTTTCCTCACCCGGGCTCACGCCATTGAGTTGTGACTATGCTGAATTACTGCCCTCACATTGCTGACTTTAAGAATTCACTTTGGGCTATTTAAAATAAATTAATGGGAGAATGCCCTAATAAAGACTCAGAATTTACTACTCTGAGTAGAACAACTAAATCAGTATCTATTTGTAGTATAAGATGCATAACTGTACAGTCTCCTTACAAGGATAAACTCAGATTTTTATAATTTGCTTTTTATGGGGATCTATAGTTTGGCTTTTTTAATTTTCATTTCGCCATGTACCAAAGTAAGAGAAAAGCTGCAGTGAGCAGAGTCCCTGAAAAAAAGCAGTTACTGTTCCTCATGCTGAATGGGCTGCAAAGCCAATGGTGTCTTTGTCTGAATCATCAGAGATCTCCTCAGACTCAATTGTTCCCAGGTAAAAATAGCAAAGTCTTCAGCTGAAATTGTGAGTGTTCTGTGGAAAGACGAGAGTGGAAGAACTGCACATCCTCTTCCTCCCAAGCTCCAAGGCCTCAGCTGTGGCATGAGATGTAGGAGGTCATCTACACAGCACTGTGTGCTTTTGTAATTGAGTTGTGACACAGACTGAAATACACAGAGTCATGATTATTCTGTGTTGCGGGGAAATATGTACCTTAAGAATGTATGGAGACATTAAAGTGATTTGCAATTCAAACTATATATTTTTAGCCATAGAATCTTCTACTCAAATTTAAATGGACATGCAGTAAAGTAATCCTGGTTTGCTAATATTCCTTACTCATTTTATGAAAACGGATCAGTTCTCACATCAAAACTTCTTTGGAAGGAAATACCTGAAATTTAATCATGTGCATGATGTCAGTCAGCCCAGCCTCCCTCATCTCAGCGTTGTTTTTTATTGTGTCAGGAAGTGTATCACATTTGATCTCTGTGAAATGCTGGAAGCTGATTTATTAGATGTTTCTAGCATATTTTCATAGTAGCTGTTTTCTAAGATATATGCTTTATTAAGTAATGAAGCAAGGTAAAAATAAAATTCTGAGCTTGAATCAATACTTTTGCTAAGAAACACAGGAGAAATGTGACATCTAACCCAAAGCTAAAGGAGAAGGTGGGAGGAAGGACAGAAGGAACCTTCCTCCCAAATTTTCAGCAGAGTGGGAGTAATATGCAAACCCTGACTGGGCAAGCAGGGAAGCAAGGCTCCTCTAAAAACACGAGAAATTCCCAACGAAGACAAGACCAATCGTCCCTTTAGTCCTGTGTTGTGGTCCAACAGCAGCAGGAGGAAATGCCATTTGGGGATGTGAGCCTGGTCAAAGTCACAGCTCCATTCCCCTTGTACTCCTTCAGCATCCACAATCCCTGGATGTTGATGTAAGAAGGTCCATTCTGACCCATTCCAATTATTCTCTGCTTTTCATGTAGTTGATCAATTGCTGTCCCGGCTGCATGCTGCCTTTCACTTTCAGCCCCTTTTGCTGTTTGTTATCTACCTCCCTGTGCACATTTGTTCCTTGGCTCAAACCATCATCATATGAATTCACCAAAACATTTCTCTGACAAGAGTTCAGACCAAGAGTGGTCTTGCTGTCTGGGTAGCCGTCACTGATCAATGGAGGTAAAGTGACGAATTGTTTTTAGGAGCTGCTTTCTAGACATCCAGGTTTCCGTATCACATTCCAGCCCCTGGGCAGGATAATTTGTCCTTCTGTTTGAATGCTGCTTCTTTCGAGCACAGCCTCAGCCTGAATAACCCATTGCTACCTTCTCTTCTGAGTGACCACATAAGGAAAGGAAAGTTTGCCAACTGCAAAATGTTTATAAAAAAATGCATTTCCTCATCCCTTGTAATCCAGCCCGAATCCTTATTCCTACCTAAGACTCTATAAAGACAGAACACACTTGGCATTCCTACCTTGTTTCTTATCACTGCAGATTTAATTGAATAGAAACGTCAATGTCATGGGAAAGATAAGTGAATTAAAGAGGAGGACAGAGCATGGGTCAATACAACTCTATGTGTGTGCAAACCCTTCCCAAAAACTTATTGGCAGTAAATAAGGGAAGATTGTTAAATCTTTTAATTCAACAAGAAGCTTTGGCATTAGAAAAGATTTGCTCTGTGTTAATCTGAACATCAAGGAGCATTCTGAATTACTAGTAGTTCCTTTCACATTTGCAGCCCCTGCCTGACTGAAGCACTACCACATAAATTTTCCTTGCTGTCTCCTTCCCATCCTTTCAAGAAACACCATTCCTTTCCTGAAATTTTCTGTTGCCTTGACTGCTCATTCAAAGACTGATGGATAACTTCAGCATCAGTACTTCACCTAACGACTTTCTGATTATTTATTTTATAAATATATCTGTCAATACAAAACAGTGGAAGTGGAAAGTAGGAAACAAGATTTAAGAAATAAGTAAAACTCATTGCCAGAGTGAAAAAAAAAAAGAGTTTCCAAGTTACCTGAGCAACAACCAGGTTTTTCAAGACAAGTTTACTAAGTGACATGGAAGTGGAAGTTCATATGGCTTTCGATAAGCTCATCTGCTCAGTTAGTGGAGACTTAACCAAACGTGGTAAACCACAGGCTGCACCCACACCACGATTTGGGAAGGAGGTGAAGGTATTGCTAGAGCCTTCATCACCAATAAATACTGCATGGGTTCCGTGGTAATGACAGACAGATGTTCAAGCAGCTGGACCAGTTACTGGCAGTACAATTCTTGAGGTAGCTCTCTAAACTAGGTGTCAGGTTTTTTGAAAGTTACGTCTTTAGTAGGAAGTCAGCTAAAACATCTTCAGCTTTAAACATTGTGCTGTCAGCTGTGAAGCTTGAAAAGATCCTGATATTCAAAACCACAATATGAGGTCAGAAGATCCGAGGAAGAGAGCATGAATCAGCTGTAACATGCGTACGAAACAGCTGCCACTGCTACCCAGTGCTTATCTGAATGTGTTCAGATCTTCTGGCTGCTGACACATTACCCTCACTGGTCCACAGCCCATTAACAGATCTTACACAAAAGAACATCTCTTTGCGGTGGCAGGGTGTCCTAATGTCCCTAGACTCATCCGTCAGTGTGCATTCCCTGAACTGTCCGTACTGTTCCAGAATAGTCTTTAAATGTTCAAGTGAGAGTGGATTTGCTGTTATATTTTGGACTGGATACTTAAAGCATCTCTTACTCATGGACAGCTTTGGATATTTCTTTTCTTACCTCAACCAGAAGGATTTATCATTTGAATAGAATTAAAGCTTGTTATTCCAGTGCTTCTGTTAAAGAGGACTTTTAGTGGTGCATTTTGTGAAAGATAAATCATAAAGCCATAAACCTGTCAAGATTAGCTAAAAGCATGTTTTAGCAAGCCCAGACACGCATCTGGTAAAGAATGTCATTGTCATGTTTCTAAGTAAAACATTGCTCTTGCAAGACAGCTGGTGGCTGGTTTTATTTCTTTGTCAGTTTTGCTTTAACCACTTATAAGAAAACATTAGTTGTGACATTTTTCAAAGCAAAATTTTATTCAAGTCCAACTTTAAAATGACATCTTTAAAATACAAAATACAGAAAGTATTTTAGCCAATTTTCACTTTCTAGGAGGCCAGAGAGGAAGGGACAGTGGCGGGTTTTTGTCAAATCCAGTGTGCATGATACTGATTTTCCAGGTGTTTCCCGAGGTCCTGGGAAGGCAGCAACACCCAGCACACAGCAAAATGTGGCATCGCTGGTTTAGCCAGAGTTTTCATTAATGTGTCAGCACCCCAGAAGCTCTAATAGCCTCAATGAAGCTGAGTGCATTGGAATAATTAACTAACCAATTTTTGGTCTACGGCTCCCTTTTGTTGTTTCACAATATATTTTTGTACTGGACTAGCTAACTTGGTTGTTCAGCATTTCAATGTTAACATATATTCAAATCATACTATACTCCTAACAACAGCCTGGGGTGGTTTGGGGGTTTTTCCCTTATTTTGCACTAGTTACAGTTCGGCAGCTATGGTCTCCCTGCTCTGTTGAAATGGGGTTGCTTTGTTGATATCATTCTGCATCCTAAATGTTGAGAATTTTTTTTAAAACACAATAACATAAAAGCTTAATCTCTTTCCATTAATTTAAAACTGTTCTTTGGAGAGTGCCACTTACTTCTCTACCTGTGTAAGGAATCCATTAATTTCTTCAGCTCCTGGCTGGGTGAAAAAAATAAAAAAAAAATTTCCTATGATGTTCCCAAGCCTTGTTTTCAGAGGAAAACAAGCCTCTAATGCAAGACTGTAAACTCCTTGTCTTCAACTATTTCCCTGACAGCCTTTTATTTTAAAAGAGATTCCTTTGTGACACAGGCTGTGCATCACACGCTGTATCAAAGCACTATTTCCTTTTCATGTATGGCAAACTGCTTTGGACATGGCAGTCCAAAGACTGCGCAGAGTCCTTCTTGTGCAGAAAAGACTTGATAAATGGCCTCAAAGCTTTCAGATTTGTTTTCATGCAGTTAGCCTGAGAAATCCTATTATTTAATTCTGTGCTGCTTTGCCAAAGTAAAACATGCTGTTCCGCTGGGGAATAAGCACTGTGAATTAGGAGACTGGAAGCATTGAAACCCATTACCAGTACAGGTGACATCTTCAAAACTTCTACAAAGAGCCAGGACTTTATGTTGCAATTTTTTCAAGAGTTTTTAAATGAACCGAGTACGTTGTATTTGAGTTATTTGTGCTTTTCTTCTTCCCATGGCAGAATATGTTAGGAAGTAAATAGGGGATACTTCAGTACCTGGGATGAAAATATGTAGGAAAAGCCTTCTCAGCTTCACCGTTTTCATAAGCAGAATGTGAAAAAATAATTTTCATTAGATGTAATTATATTTTAAATCCCTGTTTCAATCACACTTTGAGACCTTTAGGTCTGGTTTTGATTCTTCAATACATCACAGACACTTCATATATACAGTGTATAGAGTATATACCTGTCTTCTGAACATAGCCTTCTGGGATCAGTAAGAAAAAGCCAGTTTTTAAGGTATTTTTTCCTATAAATACATCTTTATGGGTACTTCTTTTGGTGCTAAATGTTAGTCAAATATATGTCGCAAATCTGACTGTTGCTGCATTTTCCTGCTCAGTGACCTTAAATCCAAAAGCGTATGCCTTTGGCTTTCAAATTGAAAATACTTCTATTGTGATTAAAATTTTGATTTGTTATTTTTATTTTTATGGTGGTTTTTAACAGGAATGGGACTGGTGATACCTCTGTTTCTTACTGTATTATATCAACTGCCTCCTCAGCCATGGCATATTTTAACTGTGGAAAGGATCCGTTTGTTCTACCATATTTCCTTATTCCTTGGATAAACTTGTGTATAGCTTGTATATAGTTTAGGATATTGTAGCAGCTATAATTTTAAGGAAAACCTATGCCAATCTCTGCGGGGTGTGTTGGCGTCCACCCCGGGAAGAGGGGCGATGCATGGGGTTAGTGGCAGGCTCAGATGAATCCCATGGTTTTGGTGCAGCTGGGCTGGATGAACAGAGGCACCCTTCCCTCGGGGCACAGGCTGAGCATCCCTCCAGCATGTAGTAATCTCATTATTTTTGTTTTATTTACTTGGAACAAGAGAAACACTACTGCTTTAGCATCCTTCTTTGATGGAGGTGCCAAATAGAACGCTTCGGCACAGGGTTTCGGGTTGACCTGGGGCCACGCACATGCAGGTTTGCAGCCCAGGAGGGCTCTGTGCCTGCTGAAGCCGGGCTTGGTGTCACCATGGGGGCCGGTTTCGATGGAGGAGAGAGGTAGAAACCGGTGTCTGCAGCACATTCGCAAATAGCTGCAGGGACTGAACACTTGCTGCCTTACCAGGGGCTGGGAAGTATTAGTATAGATGGAGTTGAGCTCTTGAATGCTCCCGCAGCCCCAGCAGAGTTACGGATGTTGTTCTGCCTTTCAGAGGCTGCCAAGCTACTGATGGCTGGCTGTGGTGGCTGTTCAGGCTGGACCAGATGTCGTGTTGTACCCGTACACAGGGCTTGAGTACCTTTTAATGAGACATATTACAACTAATATTGAATTAAATATTAAATATGAATGCGTTAATAAAATTTCAATCATTTAATTAGACAAATGTTTTTCTGTTTTAAGACACAAACCTTTAAATGACTGCTCAATGTCACAAAAAAATCTTGAAAATAATAAGAAGGTATTTTCAAAACTGAGCTCTGTTCTATCCCTATAGTAACACAAAAGGCGTATAAACTTACAAATCTGTGTAGGGATGATGGAAAGGCACTGGGCATACCACCTCAGGCTTCAAAAATTACATAAAAATGATGAAGGGAGACCAGAAGGTAGGCATAAAGTATTTATATATGGAATTTATGATAGCACAGGAGCTGTAATGAGGCTGTGTACATTTCTTACACAAGACCTGGAATGAACCTTAAATAAAATATAACCTTAATTATATAAAGCACAATGGCATGGCTTCCATAAATTATCTTATATGGAAAACTTACAATAATGAAAATTACAGAGGCTCCCTCTCCCAAAGAGTCATGTATTATTTAAGGACTGTGCAAACATTATAACAGAGGTATCAACAGCCCCATAAAAGTGTTGTCTATTAAAATAGAATTTTTATTATATTTTTCATCCAATGTTGTCACTTTAGCATTTTTTTTTACTTATGTATTTGAGATTTCTTAACATTGGAAGCTTTTTTTAAGCTGGGTTTCTGTTCAAGGCAGAACGTGCAGTTCGTGTATGTGAAAAGAGAGAAGGGCAGTAACAGGTATCCACCTCTCCAGACTGGTTTTAACCGTGACTCACAGTGAGCTGAACTTCGCTGTGTTAAATATACATATTGCCTCACATACACTAACACAAACCTCCAAAAGCAAATCAGTGAAAGCCCCGAGATTTTGCTATTTCTACCCTCAAAGTCCCATTCACACACTTGGGGTGACATGAACCTATGTCTGTGTTACAGGACTGGGTTCTCAGAAGGCTTTTCTCGGAGGCAGAGAAATGTTCTGCACAATCTTTCACACAAGTCTTTTGTATCCCCACAGTGTCACAACCTGAGCATGGGACTCATGCAGTCCTCGAAGCAGCATTTGTCCTTCAGCCTCAGTGAAAGTGGTGAGAGTGCTGTCTGGCAGGTTTGAGAACTCTCCAAACAAGTTAGCGAGGGGAAAAAACCATCTCAATATGTATGAGAAAGTGTGTGCTTGGGTAGCTATATTTATTTTTTCATCAAAACATCTTATAGCATTATTTTCAACATCAATATTGCCCTTTGGGAATGGATTTAACCCTGCTATGAGCTCTGCAGAAGGTTACATCTCTCTCAGCCTGCCTGAGCATGACCTTGCAGGCGCAGACTGGCGCAGAAGGAGCGGCAGCGATGGCACTCAAGGCAGGGTCCCAGGTCACAAACAGCTGGTCACTCAGCATAGCATCACATCTGCGGATGTGACTCAGCTCTAACAGCCCTGGAGACATTTCCAGCTTTTACAGCTCCACAGCGTGGTCAGGGTGCACGGGCGGGAGGCACAGAGCTTTCTTGGGCGGGCAGATCTGAAAACAGCAGAGCCTAGAGAACAAAGGAGTGCTGGTATAGCCATGTATCCCCTGCCTTCCTGGGAGTCGGAGCCATTCTCCACCAGGAAACCTGATGATCTTTGAGGTCCTTTCCAGCCCTAACCATTGCATGATTCTACGATTCTGTACAGTCATCTGCAGGAGAAAATTCCATTGCCAATGAACTAAATGCTACTGCACACCAGGCTCTCCCTGATAAAATAGTATTTTGTCAAATAATTGTTACAGTGATGGAGCTAGCTCATTCTCCCCTTGTAGTCAGAGAGTCAAGATGTTGAAATGAATGGTTCTGACAACACGTAGGAATGTAGGTGTCACCCGACAGCCACACAGGGCAGATGCTGAGCTTCCACTGATGGGAAATCAGAGAGCTGGGTGTGCGCTGGCTGTGGGTGATTCTCTGCATGCACTTTGCGAAATGAACCACACTAGACATTTTTTTTCGTCTCAGAAATCGGACTGAAGTCCAAGTTTACTGCTGTCAGGTAGCTGTGACAGCACCGTGCCCGCTTCCATGGCTGTCTCCTCCCACACAGTGAAAGTTTTCACAGAAATGTGGGTTTTTCTTCTCTTCCTGGAAAGGGCTTAACATCCTTGTTCCCTTCCAGAACAGGACTCTCTTACAAGCTTGCTGATGTAGCAGTATCATAAAGGGAGCGATGTGACGTGATTTGAGAGTGCTTTCGTTCTTCCTACATGAGTTTCTGTGGGTGGCAATTACTCCAGAAGAACTGGAGTTTTCCTAGAACTCATTCTGCTCCAGCAGCACCAGAACAGGCTATCATGGCAGAAGTGAATTTTGCCGTATTATTAGTGCCTGCACACTGTAGGAACAGCGCGCAGTCCAGGGGACATTTTCTCAATAAGTCCTTGAAGTACAGCTTCTCACAGAGTTGTTTCTTCTGCCTCTCTTTTAGAAGTACAAGATGTCCTTACGTAGATAGTTCAGTGCAGAATGTGTCTGAGGGAAGGAGGGTCAGCATTGCAGGTATCTAAGACTTCCTATAGTTCTCTTTCCTAATTAATATTTTCTTGATGACCTTTTCACTGCGGTTGAAAGTCTGGGTCCTATTTAGCTTGGTTCACACCTGTCACGATCCTCAATCATTTTCCAGTGGCTGTTCCACTGGCGAAATTCATCATTACCCCAGTGAGCCATGAAAGTAGAACTGATCGAGAAAAACAAGGAGAAGAGTTAATCAAATAAATAGCAAATGCATTAGGAATATAGCTGCAACGTCACAGACAAAGAGCTCTGATCGTTGGCTAATGGGAAAGCTGTTTCGTGATGATATTTATATTTCTAGCATCACAATGATTCATTATTGTTGCTATAGTATTACCCCTTCTTTCTACCCACTTCCTCTTTGTGGGAAAGTCAGGAGCAGCAAACTGCACACATATAAAAAGGAAATGAAACCTCTCAGAAAAGAGAGAGATTTTGCACAACAATAGATAGACCTGATCTCATGATTCAAAATTAACTGTAAAATCTATAGGTCTGGTCCTAGTCTTCCTACACACGTTATATTCGGCGCTCCAGGCTTCGTCCATGAGGGATTAGGTTTGATAAACATTTTCTCACGCTCTTTCACGGCCTCGAGCATGCCAGGAAATGAAAACTGAAGGTTTAATTAATGTGACCTGTGAATGTCAGGACATCCAGGATTAAAACACCTGCTGAACCGTGTACCACCGGGCACACAGCAGTGAGTGTGGATAATGAGCCAGGAGAAACGCTTACAGCAATTGGTAACACTGGAGTAGTTTACAACAGAAAAGATGAAATGACCTCATATTGGCCTGGAGAAGGCAGCTTGATTCCCTGAGGCTGTGTGTTGTGCCCTGTGCCCTCCCAAGGCCATGCCAGGACATGGGTGGCATGAGTCCTCTGGGGTGTGCCCCTTGGCTGTGTTTGGGGACCAGGATGTGGCGGGGCAGGGGACCCCAGCAGAGCCAGAGCAGCAGGGTGGGACGGGGGCATGGCCTCATCCCAGGGGGCTGGCTGTGGGGGCTGGTGCTTGTTTTCATTCAGCTTTTCTAGATTTTCAGAGGCTGCTCAGGATATTGAGCAAAGAAAATAGAGAAACTAAATTTTTTTTTGTACAGAAAGTTGTAGAGTTGATTAATTATATCAAGTTGATGCCTGTTTCGTCTGGTTAGATTTCAGTATAAACATGTTACTGCTAGACTGAGATAAATATTTGCTTAATGTTAGTCAATACTTACCTTCTGTTGGAGGATTCTGCTTTAGGAGAACTTCGTATTGGTCCTTAGTCCTTATCAAACTGACTGTTGATAAGAATTGCAGTTGCTTCCTTTTCTTTGGCTATACTCAGAATTATTTCATACTATCAATGTGTTTACACTTTTTAGTTGTTCTTTTGTATAAGTAATTGTATATTATTTTATATTATTGTTATTATTTAAATTTATATGATAATTATATGTTATATATTATTTTGTAATATGCATACAATATAACCTGGACATACAGGTGGATTTTTTGCAATAACAATCTGCGAGACAGAAGTTTTGCTGCCAAAGCACACAGACCACAGGCTTATTGCAGTGTCTTTGGTCAGAGGGGAGAGTTTTGGTGTGAGACTTCCACTGGCCTCATGGAAGAACTGACTTACCCATAAATCCTCTGTGTTTGCACAGCGCAAGATCATCGATAATTTTACTAAAACAAGAGCAAATCCTATTGCTATACCTTTTTGTCCATGAATGAACGACATTTTTCCTTCCAGAAATTTGGGGGAAAAAAGGAGGCAGATCCCACCAAGGATAAGAATTTACTTCCAGCTAGTGTTTGCAGGGCTCTTTTATGAAAAGGGTTTTTGAAAGGATTCACTTTGTAGTAGAGATTAATGAGCAGAGCCTTTCTAGTTTGATGGCCAGCAAAAAAATAGGAAAAAAAATTAACCTGAAGTTGTATAGGAACGGATTTTTTTTTAGGTCTTCCAGAAGGATAAAATATAATGACATTTTCTATACGTTCGATTTGATCATTAGTGAAATATTGTGTTCCATTTATTTTAAGATCAGATTATGAAATTTATAAAAATCTGAAAGATTTTTCAAAGTATTTTTTCCCATTTTTTTTAGTTCTGATTATTTTTTAACCAAAAGGTGATTGATATTTTGAAACAAAAAGTTTTATCATGAAAATGCCAAAAGAGAACATTTAGTTTCATTTCAACTGTTTTAGCCTTTTACAGTTTTGCCCTCTTGCACTTCCTGGCTGAAACAACTCACCAGATTTAATTGGATTTATCAATATTTCAAACACTCCAGGAGTCCATTTCAAGAAAAATGTGCTTACTGTCAAACAAGTCCCACTCTAAATACAGAATCCGAAATCGATCTCAAGTGTAATACTGTGATGGTCGAAGTTAACTAAGCGTTGTGTGGCCCAATACATGGAAATCCAAGGCATTTCAAGAATTAAAATTATTTCTGGAACTAAAAGCTTATAGCTCATTTTTGACAAATGATCTTTGAAGTAAAATACTTGTTAAATTAATATCTTTTAGATTTTCCATTTTAGTGCTTTGGAAATGTTAGTATTGATTGCTACATATTGAGATTTGTAAATAGGAAAAATGAGCAAAAAAATTCCATTTACTGCAGGAAACCAAAAGAGTGCCTCTGCTGAAGAGGGCAGAGTCACGGTCAGAGCCTCACTGTCTCTCTGGATCAGTGTTCTGCATCTTTTGGTATTTCTAGTTCAGCATGCATTTCCTCTCATGCCTGCTTGAGTGCCTTTGTAAAGTCTTTGCTAGCGGGTTTTCACCCACATCGATCCGTGATAAAATCCCGTTGAGGAGCTCAGGCTCGAGCCATGATGCCACTGGCAGGATCCCAAGGGAAGCAGGGCGAACGTGTAATGAACTACATTTCTCTTCCCAGGACGTTGGCTTTATGCTGTGAGATGCACCTGCTGCTCCCCGCTGCCCTTCGCGTTGTGCCAGAGGCTCCCCAGCTTTCTGCTCTGCCCAGCCGGCAGCCGCGGCTGCTTTGGGCAGATCCCAGCTGCTACAGAGAGGTTCCCCTGGTCCATCGGCCTTCACGTGTCTGTCCACAGGGTGGAGGTCATGGATTGCATATAAACCAGAAAATCAGCATCCAGACTAGGATTACAGGGAGATCGGATCACGGAGCAGAAGGGGAAGGTAGAAAGTGAGTGGAAATATTTGTGTGCCAAGAACAATGGCAAAAATGTCTTGCCACGAAGAAGGTTTTGTCTCTGTGGTTTGTCCCATGCTGTTCCCCACGGCAGAGCTGCGGTCCAGCTCTCGCTAGCACAGAAATGTGATGAGGAGGCTTGTGGCTCCTGTAGATCCTCTGGATGCTGTGGTTTCTCTAGGGATGCAGGCGAAGATGCAGACGGGTGAAGACGAGGGCTGTCACTTAGCTGTGTCCCTTAGCAGGTTTCCAGTGAAGGGAAGATGAGTGCAATTCAGCTCTGTTGGAAACACGATCTCTTCGCATTGCAATTGTCTGTCTGCAAAGCACAAGAATATTACACCAAATGTTATTTCCTTTATTTCTCAGAGACTAATGTCTTTATTTCATAATTAAAATCGCGCAATTGCAAAGCAAGGGAAACAAATAAAAGCATCTCTTGTCCAACGTGATTTTTTTGTCCTCTCAGCAAGAGTGCTTTGAGTTAATTGATCAGTTATGTAATCCCTTATTGATCCTAATAAAACAGCAGCAAAGTTATTTATCCTGAGTGTTACTTCAGTTTTCCTAATGATGTTCTGGACATGCTTTTTATTCTTTAGTAATATAATGGTAAAGCAAGATTGTCTTATCAATAGTTGTAACCAAAACAAAATTACTATTTGCAGGCTTTAGGAGGGAAGGGATCTGAGAGAAGACTGAAGCACCTCTGCCTTGAGAAATCCCACAAATGAGAGCTGAGGAGACCTTAGTTGAAAGCCTCACATACAGATTTGAGATGTGGAGTGGGACACAGAGAAATAGGAAAACTTAAGCAATGGTGATTTAACAGAGGGCTGACAATGGGCAACCCAAACCAGGGTGAGACACAGGGCAGCCCTAATGTCTGCTGCCCCTGCCAGGGGCTGCCCCATCTGCTGTGCACTCCCAGTCTGGGCTGGGGTGGGTGCTCGGCACTGGCTGATGTGCCACCCGTGCTTACAGCAGGAGCTAAGTGAGGCTCAGAAAGATTCCACCTTGGGTCACAAATATCTGGTGGGGACAGACCTCTGTGAGGTAAGAGCCACTCCTGGGTCAGACCTGTGGTGCAGAGCAACGTAAGAGAGAAGGAAGATGGGGAGCGATAACCCCAAAGCCTGGAGATGATCTAGGGCACAAAGAGGGATGGAGCAAGCCTAGCAACCAGACCAAAATTCAGACCTTCGCTAAGCTTTCTTTTGTTTACAGTGTATTTTCTTCTACTTTTTGTTTCATTCTGATTCTGGAGGAAATGCTGGCATGAGTTTTCTTCTCCTTACTGCTAGGACAAGGTCAAGCACAAGTAGGTAACAGTTTGGGCGAGTGTCCTCACTTTTTTCCAGAGCTGGTGTGTGCCACAGGGATTTGCTGCCAGTTCTTTCTGTAACAAACTCCTGACATGGTAACGACAGGTTTATTTTTTTCAGCTGTTCTGTTTTGTCTTCCAGGATTTGGCATGACCACCCCAGCCACTGTTGGAGGCAAAATCTTTCTGATATTTTACGGCCTTATAGGATGTGCAGGGACCATTTTGTTCTTCAACCTGTTCCTGGAGCGCTTGATCACTGTCATAGCCTACGTCATGAAGTCCTGCCATGAGAGACAGCTGAGGAGGAAAGGCGTCCTCCCTCACAACAGCCGGCGGGGCTCGGGGACCTCCGAGGCGGACAGCCTGGCAGGCTGGAAGCCCTCTGTGTACTACGTCATGCTGATTTTATGTGTAGCATCACTCATTATTTCCTGCTGTGCCTCTGCAATGTACACACCAATTGAAGGGTGGAGTTACTTTGACTCACTTTACTTCTGCTTCGTGGCCTTCAGCACCATTGGTTTCGGTGATCTGGTCAGTAGCCAGAACATCAAGTATGAGAGCCAAGGCCTCTACCGCTTTGGCAATTTTGTCTTCATACTCATGGGGGTGTGCTGCATCTATTCCTTATTTAACGTGATCTCTATTGTCATCAAACAATCCATAAACTGGATATTAAAGAAGCTGGACTGCAGGTGCTGCCACAAATGCCAAAGAAAATTATTTCGTTCACGGAGAAACGTGGTAATGCCGGGAAATGTGCGCAGCCGGAGGAACATCTCCATTGAGACTGATATTGTCAATGAGAGTGACACAGACGGACGCCGGCTGTCAGGGGAGATGATCTCCATGAAAGACTTCTTGGCCTCCAATAAAGTCTCACTAGCCATCATGCAGAAGCAGCTGTCAGAAACTGCTAATGGCTATCCAAGGCAAATGAGTTCCAATTCAAAGCAAAATGGATTCTCTGGTGGGGTTGGAGCCCTAGCGATTATGAACAACAGACTGGCAGAGACAAGCGTGGATAGGTAAAATAATAACAGTGAAACAGTGTGAACCATTTCAACAAGTACAGAAATAACGTGAATCAGTGTAAAGAGCTAGGGAGAAAGTGTTAGCGGAGGGTGAGACGGATGTGAACAGCATACCTCCTGTTGGAAGACCTTTGGTACTTTTTTGGGGCTGTCAATGTCTTTGCTCTTTGAATATTTACAGTCTCAGCTTTCCTTCTTCCCCTTCCTTCTGTTCCTCAAACAGGTCACTGCAGGAAAGATTTAATTTAGCCTTCAGATCAGTTTTACATGTCCTATCTTCATTTATGTAAAGTACAGATTTCAGGGTAAGAATGTGTGGTATGGGAAGAAACCAAGTGTGTCTACTGAATACATTCTTAATTCAAGGATTGTGCTGAGCTTTCCGTCTTACTCTCGTCATACCTGTTTTCTGAAAGTAGCTTATCTGTGACCAAAAGAGGAATCATCCTTTCTCTGGGATATTGCACATCTAATTTAATGGTATAAAAAACCCAAACTATTTTCTTTTATATATTACGTATTAAAATGTATTCCTATTGTGAAACAGCTAGGCTTGAAAAGCCAGCTTCTGCTGCTATTAATATTTGTGTAGATCTGGAGTAATTCTGTGGAAGTTTTTAGGACTACTCTGGAGCTATTGTGATGTGAATGAGAAGAAAATTTGGCCTTTAGAATTTAATTTAGTCTTCCCTTTAAAAGGATACTGTCAAAAGTGATAGAATAAAAATTTATCCTACTTTTGTTTTCTTCTCTCCATTTGCAAAACACGTGATTTCTTTCTAGGTTACTTTTTCTTCTAGAATTGAGTCACTGTGGCTTTCTGTTTCAAAACTATCAAATTAAATTGAAAACTGCCATGCTGACAAGTTATATGAATTATTCCACAGTAACAATCAGAGGCTTTTCCAAATTTCTGTTCATATTATGCTCAATTGTGACTGATGCAATTGAGCATCAGCATTATGTAATGCAACTAGTAACTGAGTTTCCACAGCAGGCTTCAGTATGCAATTAGATCGCTTGCCAACATCCAGTGTATTATAACTGTGATCACAAAATCACTTTGGCAGTGTCCTTTTTACCTTTCATGTAATCCTGTCGTTCTTCACCTGTTTTTCTGGCTTTCAGTGATGATAATGGCAGGGTCTTGATTAGGGCAATAGAAAATGTTTCACTCCTCGTTTTTCCCAATGAAAAGCTCTGAGTGTTCATTATGACTGGAAAGGAGACTTCAGTGAGAAGAATAATAACTGTGAGAAGAATATGAAAGCAGGAAACAGGCTGATCTTTAATGACAGTGAAATCATGCTTTGTCTTAGTAACTGGAGAAATAAGGCATTAAATTAACAAAAAGTCTAGCAAGAATTTAAGGAAGACTGGGCTGAATTCCTGATTCTCCTTTAACCATGCAACGCATTAAAGCTAAAGGGTGTATGGGAGTGTAAATAAGCAGAACTGGTCACAAAGGACCTGATCCAGTTCCCCCTGAAGAGAACAGTACGTGCATCAGGATTGTTTTCTCACAGCTAGAAAACCTTGCAGAATACTACAATTTTAGGGAATTTAAAACACCAGTATGCAATTCTTAATTTCTCTCATTGGAACAATGCAGATAACCTCTTCTGTTTAATTTGTATTAGTAATTAATATCATATCCTTTTTTTTTTTCATTCTGGCCAAAGGTTCTTTTATTTAGGTTCCTAATACTGTAGGATAACATTTCAATACTGATTTTAAGCAATATTTGAATTTGAAAACAAAAGCATACCTCTTGGAATCCTTTCATATAATAAAGTAAAGCCAGATATTAGATTAAACAACTGTACTTAACTGGTGAAAAGTATTGCAAGCTTTTTTTTGACATATTACAGCTAAAATGTCCTGATTAAAAGTCAAATGCTGCCGTCCTTAGTTACAAGGAGAGCTTCAAGCTGAAGCCATTAAGTCCAATTTTGGTATCAGCTCGGCTGTGCATCCGTGGAATGTTCCCAGCAGTATCCCTTCGTTATTTGTCTTCATGTAAAATCCGAATCAGCTCCCAAACTCTAACTTTGTTGAGAAAAGCAGTCTGACTTGCTTCTGAGGGGGTTATGTATTAGCAAAAATTGCCAGTGAATTATTTTATATATTATAGTACCCAAGATCTATTACGTTGTTACACTTTTTTTTCTTCCAAGACCTTCTTTGTCTCAACCTCAATAAAAATACTTGGATATAAAAAGAAAAAAGTACTGCTCTGAAGCCTTCTTTCCAAATTCATTCAGTAATGCCTCTGTTCACTGCCTGTAACCCCAAGATCTCATTGCTGCAGAAGTGTTCCTCATGCCGTCAACTAGCAGAAATAGTCTAGGACTTGTTGCTTAAGCAGGGCTCTCACAGCCAGTCTTGAAAACTGCAGCTTCCTTCTTCATTTATGTCAGTAGCACTTAGTTGCAAATGTCAGATTTTGCTGAGCACTGAGCACAGGAGAAGTTTCTCAACACTTCCAGATGATGGAGGCAATGCACATTATTGTCTTAGATAAATAACTAAGACATGTAGGTTTCTTTACTGCATTTATCATATAGTTCTGTGTCATTGTTAATGAAGGATCTGGCTTCCACATAGGATTTTCACTCAAATTGTTCCATATCTAATTAGCTTTCAAAATGTGCTTCTGGAAGTCTAAACACAGGACAGTATTCATAGCAAATAGGTGAGAAAGCAAATCGAAGGAGAGAAGAATATATACACACTGATGGAAATAGATAAAGCATTACAATCTGCGTAGTCAGTTCAACAGAGATTATTTAGTTTTACAATATGATACATCCCAGGAGCGGATCATTAAGATGGTCTTCAGATGGTTTCAACTGCTTCCAAGACATGAGACAGTTATGTTGCTCCTTTCCTTTCTTTGTGTACCCAGACTTGGTTACCCAGAGGAATCAGCTATTTTCAATAGTTCTGAAAACATCTGTGGTGATGAAAGCAAGGGTCTAACATGTAGTCTTGATTAAACAGATTGGGCAACAGTTTATGGTATCTTTGGTCTCCACTAGCTCTGCCCTCATTCATCAGTCCTGACCTACTCTCCCAGGTTCCCTACTCTCCTGGCTTCCTCATGACTTTGTTGTGCCGGTTGCAAGGCTCTCTGCAGCGATTTCGTGGTCTGATTTCGTGTCCACTGATGATAAAGAGGGAGTAAGTGCACTAATTTTGTCTAATCATCTGTGTTCAGATGTGAATTGCCATTTCAGAGGTGAAGGACCAGTACATTGTGTGACTGTGCCATCTTGTGTCATGATGTCATTCTGTCCCCAAAAGACTTTGTTGTTGAGTTCCCCCTCTAGAAGCCACACTGAACAATGAATGAGGCAGCTTTACCTAGGAGACCAGTAGAATTCTTAGAGAATATTTAGGATAAATAAGAAGACTTTTAAAATCAGAAAGGAACATTTCTGACTGCAGTCCAATGATACTACTACAGTTGTTTTTTTTCTAAAGGCATTGGACAGAGAAATCCCAAAAAGCTCAGTTCACAATGTAGCACCAGGTTATTAAAGTCATAAAAGACGTGGATATTTAAACATACACGTGCCAAAAAAGCAGCACTTAGCATAGGAGTGAATAGGAGTGACAAATGCCTATCCTGTATGAAAAATAAGATACGATAAAAATACAGACATCGTACTTCTTGCATTACTTTTTAAAGTAGTGAAGAGTAATTAAAGGAAATAATGTCAAATAGGAAGGGATCTGTTTTCAAACTGTGTAATCTAGATTTTAATGCCATATTGCTTAGCAATTTTTGGGGGGAAAATTTTGGAGGTACTGAGGCTCTGAATCTGCACTCAACAGGTCAGGAGTACCACTAAAGTCAGTAGGGTAAACTGCAGCTTACAGCCTGGCAGACTGAAACTGAAAGACCTTAACGGACTAATTTCCTGGAACAAGGTCTTATAGTTATGCCACCTGCTATTCATATCATTATTGTTCAATATAGTTATTGCACATTGAAAGGAAACATTTAGTGCTAATCAAAATACCATCAAATAAGTAAAGGTAGCTCTTAGAGGGTTTTTTTTGGCTAGTCTTAGGTTTTGTAAAATTTGCGTAACAGATGCTTTGCTGTGTGTGTAGGTGTCAGAGGAGTGACATTAATTTATCTCCATGAAGGACATGGTCCTCTGTTTACAAGTACATGGATAGGCTTTTCCAAGGCATCTAATTCCTGCTGAAAGTCAATTCACTTCCCACCACACTTTGACTTTCAGTAGAAGTCAGGTACCTAATTCACTTAGGAAATTTCAAAATTCCAGCCATGTTTTAGGTTTTGAATCTAAGCTGACCTGACAGTCTCCCTGAAAAGTTCAAACACTTGGAGCAAGGTTTCAGTGCTGCAGCCGAGTAACAGCTGAATTCATTTATCTAAAAGCCTTCTGCAGTGAAAACTTTCCATCAAGCAAATAGCACAAGCAATGTTTACAGTTTGTTTGATTTAATCTTGGCTTCTGACGGTTTTAATGATATTTGACACATTCATAAATTAAATAAACAAACACCCTGTCCCAGTAGCAGACAAGCCATGGAGGAGGTAGGGCAAGAAGTATCCTGGCCAGTTGAAAAGCCGCAAGCAGCACCTGGCTCTCCTGGCCCATAGACCCCTGCCCTATCGGCTCGGCCACTGCCAGAAACCTGCTGGCTGTCCAGGCCACTTTGTGACTCAGAAAGTCAGAAATGGAAAAGACTTTAGGAGAGCCCTGGGGCAACCTTTGTCCAGCTGCAGATGATGCTTATAATGATCTCCTTTTGAGCCTACTAAGTGAACTATTCACCCTGCTAGGTGTGAAGAAACAGGACGGGTGGTTTTTACACTAGGAAGTATTTTGATTTGAGTGGAGAAGTTGTTAATTTAAGGAAGGCGAGTAGGCATGTCCGGAGGCAGAAAATCACTTTAGTTGTTTGTTGGACAGTTATCCAATAAAATTATTGTTCCCTGCGGTAACTTTAATATCCTTGCGCTAAGACTTTAAAAAACCCATAAATTATACTGCTACCCTAGGGATAAGTAGTGAAAGAACCAAATTTAAGAAAGAGCACACCCTTCCCCTCTAGCCCAATTATACCAGCCCTTCCTGGGAGGTGGCCAGAAAATGGTTTTTCACTTTTTGCTAGCAATAGTCAGGCTCCTATGGGGGCTGTGTGCCTGGATGCAGCTGTGATTGAATTGGATTTTGAATAAAACACTATAAAAGGCTGTAGAACAGAAAACTTGTTTTTTCCCTCCTTAACTGAAGCTGTTGGGAAATTAATTTATCCAAAGTCAGGGTTACTTTCTACTCTGTTTCATCAACCTGCACAAATTTAATATTAATTATCCTTCAAATAGTAATATAAAGAGTTTTAAAGCATCTTCTTTCTATGTATTTTAAATATAATGGAGAAATTTTTAAAAAAAATGTGCAGGAAAGAAGTCAGAATGTGTGACAAGCAAGTCTTCTGGCACTAAGCAGGCAACTGGGGGCCCAATCCTGTGAAAAAATTATGCAGCGATTTAGAATCATAGAATCACCAAGGTTGGAAAAAACCTAAAAGATCATCCAGTCCAACGGTTCACCTATTATCAACAGCTCCCACTAAACCATGTCCCTCAACACAACATCCAGTCTTTCCTTGAACACCCCCATGGTCGGTGACTCCACCACCTCCCTGGGCAGTCCATTCTCACCCTTTCTGAGAATTAATACTTCCTAATGTCCAGCCTGAATCTCCCCTGCCGTAGCTTGAAACCATTCCCTCTGGTCCTGTCACTAATGACACGAGAGAAGAGGCCGACCCCCGCAGCTGTTTACATTAGGAGTCACTTATGCGATAAAATTTGTGTGACTCTTGGGACCCAAATCCTGCTACTCAGTCATCCTATTGATTTTTTGTCTTCTGTGACATTGACTCTGAAATGTTGTGTGTTGCCCTGTGAGCAGGGGATTCTCAAAGGTATCTGGACAATAGCAGCTTGCGAATTCCCCTGGGCATCCACAGCCCTAATGCTTATTTGTCAGTCTTATCTTAAAAGTTAGATTTGGTGGGCTCAGGAAGCTGCACAGAAGCAAGCCCAACTCCAGCATAGCCCCCGAGGAGAGCAGGAATCGCCACAAGCATCGGGCAATGCCTCAGGAGTGTTTAGCAGTCTTGGTGCTGACGTTACCGTAGGCTTTACAGCTTGTATTAAATACACTCTGACAGGACGTAGCAAATATTCATGGAAACTGTCCTAAGCATTGCCCAAAAAGGATGGCATTACCTTTTCCCAAACGGGTGGTGTTTTGACATCACAATGCTCTTAGCTTGGTGGATGAAGGTTGTGCAAGCAGCGTGAGAGCACTCAGTGTACCGGTAGTTCCTAGGCTTGAAGAGGCTGGATGCCGCTCAGACCTTGGCTGTTGGCCCATGCCCATAGGCTGTGTTTACTGGATCCGTCTTCTATGTCTTCACGGGTTGGGTAGTAACAGAGCATTCATTTTGAGAATCTGAATTTTTTATATAGTTGTCTAAAACTCACATTAACTATGCTTTGTGAATCTATTCCGAACTCCCTAATTTGATTTTGCAGTTCTTTTTAATGCTTCTGAGGCTTTCTAAGGATAACTTTAAAAAATACCCTAATTCTGGAAAATCTCAGTTACTCGTTGTGTCTGATGATGTTTGTAACTACTAGAACAACTTAATAGCTCACACACAATGTGTCAGAAATCCTGTCAGCTCTGCATGTATTTTACAGCCTAGTGAAATGATTCAGCCTCTCAACAACACGGTTTGGAGAGCAGACTGCCATCAGGATAATTAGAAATCAATCCCAAGATCTCTCACAACCTTCTTGCAGATTTCGGGTCTCTGAGACTGTAAAGAAAGCGTCATGTGTGCTTCTCCTTGTGGCTTCCAGCCATGGTGCTTCATTGTATGATGCCTCATGCTCAGCCTTGATTCATCATCCTGATAACATGGACAAATAAAGTGACACACAGCCACCTCTGCCCCGGCTGTGCTCTCACTGACGTCAAGGGCTATCAGTGGCACTAGAGAGAGTACAGAGCCGTCGTGATATTACCGATGAACATTGGCGGGCCCTGTCGCATCAGGGATCAGCTAGACATTCCCTCTTTGGATCACATGAAATGGTTAACACTGGCTGAGACATTAGTGCTGTCCACATAGAGGACTAAGCCTCCCAGTATCAGCAGCCAGAAGCTGTCAACTGAGAGGTGAATCACCTCCTGTAAAATCTAGCCCAGTCTCCCAGGATTTGGGGCTTGTCAGTCTGGTGATGAGGTGCTCAGATGCCTTGACAATGAGCAACCTGCCATACAAGCAACTGAAACAGCTAAATAAATGGTGAGTCAAAGATTCTCAATAAAAATGGAACATAATGGCTTAAATAAAATTCAACATCCAAATACTTCCTGCAAACTGGGGCAATTGAAGCATGACATAGAAAGAGGAATGACTTTGTCGGATATGGGATATGTCAGGTTCTGAAACAACACAGACTGGAGTGCAGGAAGCTAATTAGGCAATGCAGGTGGAAGCTATGTGCACTTGGCGAGAAGCAAGTCTTCCCCTTCTGAGTAAAGCCTCCAAAACCTGATGTTTTGTGCAGGCAAATCGTTCTATGGCAATTTGAAAAAGGGGAAGTCTTGTGCTCAAATACACCATAATGCTCTACACTGGTGACAGCAGTGACCCCATTCCCTGACGTCAGGTGCTTTGACCAGTACATCTAAGAGCTGCAGGTCCCTTCATTTGCCATGTGTGCACCTGCACTTACCCCTCTGGCCCTCCGCTGCAGCCCTCTGCAGGGCTCCACTTCCTCGGCGGGACACCAAAATTGGGTTTATTTTGCCTCTTACTCTCTTTCCTTGCTGTCCTGAGAGGTGACACAGTGACAGCAGAAGCAGCATCACAGCCTCTCCTGCTGTGGTCTTCGTGTTGAGACACGAGCAGGGTGACCTCCACTGAAAGGCACAGTTCAGGGATGGAGAAGTGCCTCATTCTCACCGGTTCTTCCCAACACAACCAGTTCCTCCGTGAAGCCCATGTGTGCCACAGGCTCTGGTTTCTGAGCAAGTGCTACAGTCCCTTTTGGCTGTTAGCTAGGAAAACCTCTCCTAAAATGTACGGTCAGAACAAAAGCAAGGCTAATTGTCTAAATGAGCTGCTGTGCTGTGCGAGGTGGGGAACAGAGGCAGCCCGAGACATGGGGGCAGCTTTTGCATAGCGAAGAAATGTTTGGGGGGGAGGCAGCAAGAGCAGGTGTGCAATGGCATGAGTTGGATGGTGTAGCGCTGGGGAAGGGTGCAAGAGCAGCGGTTCTTCACGGGGCCCAGGTGAGAGGCCACGGCATAGCAGCTCTGTTCTGCTGGGGCAGAAAACCTGATGCCAAAGCAAGTGTGCCTGGGAGAAACAGGACAACAAGGCTTGCTGGCAGCATGGTAGGAGAAGGGAGACTCTGAGAGAGCTCATTAGCTTTGATAAGGATGATGGGGTGGAGGGTATGAGACTCTAGCCACTGTTCAAATATAGAATAATTACAGAACATACCCAGTGATATAATGGCTGTTGCATTGATCCAAACCACTGGGCCTGCCTGGACAATTATTTCCTACAGTACCAACGTACTGGATGTTCTTTAAATGGAAACGTTCAATTTTTTCTAATACATAAATGAGTCACTCGTTGGATCCCATTTTATAGGCCTCAGATTCTACTTCTCGAGGTCTATATTTGGGCATATTCATGACTGAGTCGAGATTTTATTGTGACTGACAGTTAATCTTCAATTGTAAAAACAAGTGTTGCCCAACAAGATGTCTCTAATCAAACCTTGGAACTGACGTGGTACTTGAGTAGCCAAAATATATTTATCCCATTAACTCTCTCTGTATCTCCATCTTCCACAAGTACCACGGGGGGATGCAGAGGTGCATGGCAGTGGCAGGGGAGAGCTGTCTCACCACAAGAACACGCTCCAGCTTGTGCAGAGAGGGGCTGGGTGGTCTGTTGCCTGTGCAGGAAAGGAAAGCAACCGTACTGCTCTTTCCATTTGCTGTTGCCCTTTGCGATGGTTTGCTGTAACTGAGGGATTCTTGACCCTGCACCACAGAAGCAACACCCAAAAGCAAAAATTCCAGCCATCTGTTCAAGAGTGAGCCATATGCCGTGAACAAATCCAAACAAACAACCCGAATATATCACAGCATTTCAGTATCTTAAGATCACAGATAATATTCCCTTCGGCAATTTAAAGCTGCCATGGTTTGCTTGAAAAACAATAATAATATCATCATTTAATTCCCAATTAGTCACCACGGAATATGATCATGATTAATGATAGCTTTGCTGACTGGCAATGGCCTTTACACTTGAAGCACACTGACTTTTGGAGTCCATAGCTTGTTATGAACTGTGAACAGACTCCTAATGTGGTTTGTGGTGCTTGAGGTATAAAAGCAGACGGCTGTTTATCTTCCCACCCTACAATGAATGAATCAGTGGACATATTTTGGCTCTGTGGCTTTTTCATAGTTCTCATTTGAGTTCTGTCCTCAGCAAGGGTGTAACAGTGTGCTACGTTTTTTGTGGTTGTCTGAGTTCAGATAACTCGAGGAGATAAACTCTCCTACTTTAACTGGCCGGCTGTTGAATATCGTTGTTTACTGAGCAGCTGGAAGAGATCGGTTGGTTCAGAGCAGGGGTTTGGAAAGGTAACTTAAGCTCTCTGTAATTCAGTTTCCCTACCTGAAGCATGGTTTGCAGTAGCTTACTGTTGCAGAATGCATTGAGACCTGCAGAAGAAAAGTGCTGGTAATAAACAGCATTCATACACTGCAGTTCTCCATTGAGTGGTTTTGATTTATCTTTATGGACCTGAAAGTAATTACAAATTGTCTTCCCAAATTAGTATAATTTTGAGACAGTATATTAACTTCTACTCCCCTCCAGTGTGTTCTTGTGCTTCTGCCTGACAATTTCACAGAATCACAGACTTTGAGACTCTTAAGACTAATAAATACAGAAGAAGCTGAAGACAGTAGTAAATGCAGCCTCTTCTGGGAGAAACCCTGGTAATCCAGACTACAGGATTCAACAGCAAGAGTGCATTTCCCTCAGGAATCAATGTGCTTAGTTGTTGAAGCATCAGAGAGGCACAGGCTCTGTGCACAGCAGCTGTTGCTTTCATAAAATCATAGAATTATTAGGGTTGGAAGGGACCTTAAAGATCATCTAGTTCCAACCCCCCTGCCATGGGCAGGGACACCCTCCACTAGCCCAGGTTGCTCAAAGCCTCATCCAGCCTGGCCTTGAACCCCTCCAGGGATGGGGCATCCACAGCTTCCCTGGGCAACCTGATCCAGGGACTGATCTGCACCTGTATGTAAAATTTCCTCCGATGTTTAAGGAGATATACAAACTTGGTAAAATTATACAAAACACAACTGTTTTTCCAGCATCAGTCACCTATTCTTCAAGCTGTTCATCCTTGTAAAAACAAGGCAATAAAAATCAACACCATAGCATGTTGTGGGAATTAACAGATGTTACAGAGCAGCTGGGGACCTGGGGTGCAAGATGTTCACAGCACGGCTGTCCCAGTTTTGTGAGGCAGTTCAGTCCTTCCTAGATGTTTCAAATCCAAATGCTCTCCCCAGCTGGCATCATGAGCAGTAGTGGGACATCTGCCTGCTGGGATGTACTAACTTCTTGGAGTGACTCCAGAGGTACAAAAAAACCATAAGGTGGTTCACTGCAGTTAACTGTCACATCTCCCACAGACAGCAGATGCACCGACATCTTCTGCTACAAAATCCTGGGACCTGCTCTCCTGTGGCATGCTCCGTCCTTGGTGCCTCACTCCACACTGAAAGCTTGGAGGTTGCTGCTATGGGAATGAGTTCTTTCAGCTTGCATCTCTAGCTCAGAGTTTGCACCTTGGTGCTAGAACAATAGCAGCAGCTGCTGCAAAGTCAGGGGTCAAGAAAACATGAAAGCCCTTGTATTACCGCAGTTGTGCTTTTCATCCTAATGAGAAGAAGACCACCAGCTGCTGCAGGGAGAGAGGTGGCTGCCCTGACCCCAGCTGTGGGGAAAAGCGTGTTCCTGGGAATCGCAGGCTGATCTCTGCGGGGCTAACGTACAAAGCAGAGAGGCAACGCAAAGGTTGGGAGTGTCGGCACTGCCCTTGTTCAGCTCCATCATTGTCTTATAGTTACCTCTGGGTGGGCATTTGTAGACACTTCTGCTTGTGACAGTCTCTGCTCTCCACACATGGGCCTTCTAGCACAGCCCCTGCCAAAAAACCAGCGTTAGCTGTCTGTGTGATGGCTGCCCCGCAGTATGCTTGCAGCACGGGGAAATGCGGGGGCTGATGCTCCTCTGCCCCTCGTTTTGTCTTTCCACAGACAAGTTCCCTCCTGACAGACCTCAGGTTCACCCTGTGCTGCGGCTTAGATGCATCATATACTCCAGATGAATCACAGAATCACAGAATGTTGGGGATTGGAAGGGACCTTGAAAGATCATCCAGTCCAATCCCCCTGCCGGAGCAGGAACACCCAGATCAGATCCCACAGGAACGCATCCAGGCGGGTTTTGAATGTCTCCAGAGAAGGAGACTCCACCACCTCTCTGGGCAGCCTGTTCCAGTGCTCTGTCACCCTCACCAGACACAATATTCCAGATGTGGTCTCACCAGGGCAGAGTAGAGGGGGAGGAGAACCTCTCTTGACCTACTGACCACCCNGGATGGAAGCACAGCCTTCTGGCGTGTCAGCCACTCCTCCCAGTTTCGTATCATCAGCAAACTTGCTGAGGATGCACTCTACTCCCTCATCCAAGTCGTTGATGAATATATTGAACAGCACAGGTCCCAATACCGAACCCTGGGGGACTCCACTAGATACAGGCCTCCAACTAGACTCCATCCCATTCACTACAACTCTCACACCTTGTAAGACGGGGTCACCAGTGTTGGTGTGCACCTGCACTCCCAGCTGCAGAGAAGTGCATAGGCAATCCAGGCAAATAAATTAATGAGCTTAGCTAAATAAACAGCCTCAAGTGGATTCCTGAAGCAATTTACTTGTTAGGTGTAGAGTAGTAAGGATGTAAATATTGAGGCTAGCTCTTTACAAGGGATGCAATAACAGGGGATTTGTAACGAAGAGGAAATATGACTTGGTAATTAGATAGGAAATGCATAACTGAGCTAAAGGCAGTGTTCAGACAATGAACTGAAATATGCTTTCAGGAGGATTTTTCTATTAAGGGTAATTGCAACAATAGCTGTTCAATAACATAATCCCGAAGCAGAATGAAGTGCTTCTTGTCTCACGCACCTAAGCTTAACTAAAAGTATTTACAGGCCTGTAATAGACTTCCACTTTTCCAGTGAGAAAGCTTCCAATATTTTTATTAGTGCTGCTTCTGAACTTCCATCTGAGCTCTGAGCTCTGGCCACTGCTTACTGCAGGCAGACTCTTACGGTCAGTCCTGGTGTAAACGTACTTTCAGCAAGCTGAATTAGCCCAATGACCAAATCCAGTTCTGGTCCCGAGTGTTGCATTCATGCTCAGACAGTGGTGATTTATTTTCAATTAACTGTGTAGACAGAGGACTTGAGAGCTTCTCCACCATGCCCAGGATAACACCG
Source organism: Syrrhaptes paradoxus (assembly GCA_013400615.1). NCBI lineage: Eukaryota > Metazoa > Chordata > Aves > Pterocliformes > Pteroclidae > Syrrhaptes > Syrrhaptes paradoxus. The sequence goes on from VZTO01004129.1 coordinate 527,960, forward strand.
GGGTGGCCAAAAGGGAACAAACATCTCACATGTTTCAAACAGATGTTAATCTACCACTTTCCATGGTCTCACCATGAGTTGCTACAATAATCAGTTCCAACAAGCCACATGGGAGGAAAGTCTCACCTCTTTTTTTTCTCAACAGTGCACCCATTGAAAAGTAAATCAATGAGCTAGTGCCTTGGTACGGCAAATGGCCCAACTGCCTGTATGTCTATCGTTGAGCAGCACACGCAGGGACCTTCCTGACAGACTGTAGGTGACAATGTGCATGTTTCCATTCTTCCTTATTGCTTGTCTGTACTGGATGGTGGGAGCACAATGGTGGCAGTCAGTGATTTTCCCTCTGGGACGGTCAACAAATTTCTAGATGGCTGCTGGGTCTGGATGCTTTCTGTAGCTGGTTGTCCCTCAGCAGCTGTTCTGACATCGGTCTGTGCCCAGTTCCCCTGGGGCTGATGCTCCTAGCTCAGGGGATTTTGCAGCTGGGATGCCTGGTCACTACATGAGCTGAGGGGAAAGGATGAAGAGAGATAGAGTCATGGAAACTGAACTCTTCTGCATGTTTGTATGTTTACCCCTACCCCCAGGTCGCACAAATGAAAATGAAAATTAAATCCAGGCTGTCTTCGGCATCTATAGAAATCCTCACTCACCAGATTGTCAGTATGTTCAGCCATGATGCATGGAGAATGGAAAAGGAAAATCCTGGTCCTTCTGACTACTTGGTCACCTATGTTTCCGTGTGACACTCTTTCAGCTGGGAGCAGTGAGTGCAGGAGCTCTTCAGTAGCCCTTAAGTCTCTGGGAAGCCTGGCTAGGCTGGCTTGAGAGGACATGTGTTGTCAGGATATCTCACCCCAGAACTGAAACTCAGGATTGTTTTCCTCCTTTGCATCTCTTTTACCATGGGAAGAATGAAATTGTTTACAAACTTGGGACATTAATGCAAGTAAAAGGTTAAAGGTTCCCCCAGTAATTTTTGCCTCCTCCAAGGAGTCTGACAGCAGACACAGACGTCATATTCCTGCTGGTTTTGTTTTAATTGAGAACATGTCAGACCTCTGCCTGCCCAGCACTCCTTTTTCATTTGGGGTGTATGTAAACAGTGAGTTTACAATGTTCCTACTACAAGCTAATGATGACAAAGAAATTATGGTCCCATTTTTTTCTACTCACTGTTACACATCTCCTCCAGACTCTCACTTTCCTCTTATGGAAATATATTATCTGGCTACAGGTGACAGGAATCAGCTGAAATCCCTTCATACTTCAGGCAGCAGCCAGGCTGCACACCCCTATAAAACTCTGCTCCCCTGCATCTCTTTTCATCCCTTCAGCTATTGTTCCCCTCTGTCTAGCCAACCGGTTCTTACTGCTTTATCAATGCCTCGCAAGGTCTCCACTTTCCTCCTGGAGTGATCATCAATAATCATGTTTTTGTCAGCACAAACAGATTTTATTATTGTATCGAGGATATTGAACACTTTCCTTGGAATTCCCAGCCCCTGAGTTACTGTGATCTGGGAGCATCTCAGCTTTCTTTTGCAAAAGAAAGTACTCTCATGGTCACAAAGAAAAGCTTGAACACAAGGTTCTGGTGCCCTCTGTGAGGTCATAGCTGAGGGAAGAGGGATCACGAAAATGCATTTCTAAGAATCATGGAAAAAAATGTGATTGTCATTTTGGTGTTTATAGCATGGCTTTGGGATTTGGGGTTGGCAGTGTTGTGAATGTTATACACAAGCACTGCAGCCAGTTGTTAGCATGGGGTTGGATTGTTAGCATCCTCCACATAAAAATCATTAGGAGACAGAAAGAAAGTCTGAGAAGAGTTTATTACAAGGGATTTAGCATTCTGGAGGGGGGGAATGCTTGGACTCCACAAGCCAGCAGGAACAGAAAGTACCCAGTGCTATGAGACCCTCATGTGAATGGTGCTGGCTGCCTTCCCAGGGGCCGCGCTGCCTTCAGACAAAACCCTTACCTGCTTGGGACAGGACGCTGGTGACTTCTGACGCTGCAGTTCAAACTTGGTTGCTGCCCAGAAGAGCCCAGGGACCAACCTCTCACTGCTTGTCCAGTTGCCCTGCTCCACATGCAGACGAGACACCTCAGCTAGAAGTGACCCAGCTCTGCTCTCTTCCCTGCCAGGTCTGGACGGCTTGTCTGACCCGGCTCCCACTCCACACTGCATGAGTAGTATAGAGAACACACGGAGGAACATCAGACATTGACCTGTTCAAAGAAAGAAAAATAGACTAAATGACAGTTTTCTTGGAACTGCTATTTCAGGATGTTTTGTGGCCTTTTCGTTTGACAAGCTTAATAAAGAACGCTTATGTTGGGCAGGAAATCTGGTTATTCTCCATGAGAGGACTTCTCAATTGTTAATTTCATTTCTGCCAGAGACTAAAATCTGGCTACCATGATTATTGTCAGCCTGCTGATCTAATATTCGTAATCATATCCGTAATTACATAGCCAATCACTTTTTAACTGGCAGTAGGATCTCTGAAATATACATCTGGTAGTAAATCCACCTGTTCCAGAGATTCCTGCTTCTTGTTTGTCTTGCTTAAGATATTGAACAATTTGCAGACTTTCAGTGAAGTCCACACAAGCCACAATTGGCAGTGCTGCCATTCATTATACAGATACATCAGCTGTGTACCATTTACTTTGACACCATTTATCCTGTTGTGGTATAACCAACAACCCAGTCATGAGGTGAAATACAGATCAGCTGCTCCAAATACCCTGGAGAGACACAGATTGCACTTGGTCCAGAAAAAGAGAGACAGACTCCTTAGAAGGCAATGAGTCATATTTGATTATTTTTAAATGTCCTTATATTTTAAAGATAGCATAATGATAGTTTGGGATCTAGCATAAGTGAAAAGGACCACAGCTCTACAGGCTAAAGACTTTTCTGACTAAAGAACAGATAGCTTATATTAGGAGTTTTAGCTAGTTATCGTAATTACTTGAAGTAACATGCCAACTTCTCCTCCACCCGAGTATGATTTGTACTAGTACAGGGCAATTTGTTATTACTATAAAGGCCATAAATCCAGATCCTCAAATGGGTAAATGCCAAGTTGAGCTTCAGATATCTACCAAAATCCTCTGAAATGACATGACTCGGATTTTTTTTCTCTTGTCATCTCTTGGAAATCATGACCTTGATTTGAATGTGTGGGCTCCCCTGCAAAATGCATTAAAAAAAAAATCAGGACCTCCAGAACAAGACTCAGAGGTGTTGCACTGTGTTTAAGATATGCTAAGTAGTATCTGTTAAACAAGTGTGGCATCTTTAAAGATAGACCAGGATAGAAAAATCAAGAAGTTTTTACTCTCTGTGGCCAAAGACGATTCCTGACACTTACTGGCTTTCTGGAAACACACTGTTAGTGTCTAGGTTTCAGAGAAGTGCCCTGCTTAGCCACCTCTGCTGTGAGATCAGTGTGGTTTTAGATAATACGGGTTATATTTACCCAAGTCCTGGCACGGGGATCTCACCTCTGCTGGGATGCTCACTTCCAAGGACTCAGGTGTTGCTCCAGAGGAACGATGCTTCAAGAGGAAAAAAAAAAAAAAAAAAAANGCAGTGTCTCCTTATCAAGGCAATGTAATGAAGAGACAAATGGATGTTATTTGTCAGCAATATTGTAGAGAATAAAACCATCTCACCTCTATACAAAGTCCCATATTCAGAGCAGAGTGGAGGCAGGGGAACAGTGGAAACCAAAACCAATGGGAGAGCGTTTTTGTCTGGCTTCTAGGGAAACAGCGATAGTTCCAATTTAATTGCTATAACACAAATTTGAACACACTTCTCATTTACAAAGTAGTAACTGTGTTCCACTCTGAACAGATGAGAGCCTGGATTTAGTAGGAAAATGCCCTGAAGTCCTTACTAATACCTTGAAACTTCAAAGCTTAAATTGGACAGAAGAAATAAAATGGGTTGACAGTGCTGTTAAGGAACAAATAGCAAATTTGGTAGGTTCCCCTTGACCATTTTCTGTAATCTTTTCTGTAACCTTGCCCCACAGAAGCCAGCAAGGCTCTTCCACCTGCTGAGCTGCCGTGTGGCTGGGGCCAAGTCCAGCCGGCTGGGCAGGGACACGAGACAGAAGAGCAGAGTGCCTTGAGGGGTACTTATGGATTTTTCTGTAAGCAAAATAACACCACACCTTGAAACTTCCATTTTTCACAGTTTCTTTGTGCACTTTTGCATCACATGAGAACCTGAAGTGATGTCTGGAGTCGGTCAGAGCTGAGGGACCACACAGGCAATGTGAGGAGGGACTGGGCTGTTCAGAGGGCACTTCCCAAGAAAACCCCACAGTCATTATGTAGATAGCTGTACTCAGAGTTGTTAATGTTTTCAGGGAGTTTCCAGAGCCATAGGCAATTCAGTTGGCCAGACTACCTGCACTATAGTACCACCAAATGGTTTCTAACAACCACCTATATAGGGAAAAGGGAGAGAACTCTGGGACTATAACATAAACCTGGGCAGTGTTCCCAGCTGTTGGAGGCTGAAAATTTATTTCACTGCAACAGTGCTGTATTCAGCCTCAATTAAAAGTGCTCAAGAGATCCATTTTCAAATGTTATTCACACTGTATGACCAATTTTTTATTTACAAAAGGAGCACCTTTTTCCTCTGTTTCCCTTGCAATACACAGCCTGGGTACTGAAATTATGAAACTAATACTACAGGCAGACTCTGTCTTTGATACTTCCAGATCTGTGTTGTTTTTTTTTTCTATAGCAAAAACTTAAAATGTATGGTGGGTCAGCTAAGGCTTGTATGGCAATCTGGGTTTGGGAGAGAAGGAGAGAAGCATGCTACTTATTTAACTTTTAGCCCTGAGCTGAGTTTGGAGTCAGACCTCCAGGAAATTAATTAGAAACAACTGAAATCTGACACTCAACACCAGACAGGTTTTGAAATGGCAAATGCTTTTCTACTCTGAATCCTGGTGATATATGGTAAACACCATGTTATCTCTAAAGATGATCATGAGGCAACACATGTGGATGGAGCATATATGCTCACAAAGACAGAAATTGATAATAAAAGTACAATCAGTCATGGGAAGACATTCATTTCTCTAAATTAAATGATAGACTTAGATCCAGTGATAGATACAGTCCTGTATAATTATTGCCAGTGGTGCACTGTGTTTAACATACCCCTTTAGCTGGAATTCTTTTAGTTTTGCAAAGGACCATTGTTCCTCTGAGTGGACATCTGCCTTTTCATTCTCAGGCTGGAAAGGTTTGGTTTACCATGAGCTAAAGCGTTCTCTTTTGAAGAACTGACAGCAGGATATATTGACATTGTTGTAACTACTATCCCTGTTTCATATTTAATTAAGTGGAACACTTCCATGAGGTTCCTGAAGCCACAATTGTACCATGACGCAATCACATTTCACGTACAAATATGTGTGGGCTGGATCATTATTTGGATGGGAGACCTGCCAGCAATATACTGCTACTGCAGAAATTTGTCTTTAGGTGTTAAGAGTGATGAAAGCAGGATAATGGGCTAGAGAATTTTGCATCTTGCTGTTGATTCACACGTAGCCTGTGCCCGACAGGTCACTTCAGACTCATTTTGGGGGTACTCTCTCTTTGCAGAAGATAAAAAACAGCTTCAGAGCCACAGCACCTGCATGGAGACCAGCTTCTCCAAATACTCCTGAATTCCTCACCCTGCCCATTACTAGAAAAGCACATTTGAAGCAATACCCTAAGCAAACAGGAGTTCATGCCTTTCCCATTTCTCAATCTGCACGCCAGTACCACACTCCTTCCCCTGAACTGAGGGCCTTTGCCAGCTGCTTTGCAGAGACAAGATTTCTGCACAGCCTCTATAGTAAGTGTTGACACTTCTACAGTGGGGCTTTGGTTCTTATTTTCAAAGTTATCTTTCAGTAGGAGTATCTTTTGTGTGAATGAGCAAAGCTGAACTAGAAAAAAACAGTCCCTGAGTGGCCGAAGAGGTCATCTGTAGAAACTGCTGCTTTCGAGCAAGGATGACTGATTTGACGAACTCAACAGATTCAATTTGCATTACTAACAGTAAACATAATGACATAGGTATATCAACCATACCTCCAGACAGCACTGCAATTACAGGCTGATTGAACAGACTGTGCATCACGAAACCAAAGCCACAATTATTCAATCAAGGAGGTGAACATGGCGAGACGCTTGTGCAGTATTGGATTACAGCGCGGCAGGAAATGACCTAGAGGAGCGATTACGTTCCAGCCAACAGATCAATGCAGAACCAGTCCTTCAGTGAGGAACAATTATCTTCATCTCAGTTCCAGTGGTAAGGTGGTGAAGCCAGTGACTCCTAGGTTACTAGGATCATTCAGATTTTTCCACTGGTTTTGCTGATGTCTCAGACAGTGACTTCCCGTTCTCCTACACTGATGATAGCTCTCTCCCTTCTCTCTACTTTCTGCTTCACTTTAATACTCCGGTGAGTTCAGTCCACTTCACTATTCTTTGTTAGATTCAGCCTTTCTTTCCACCTGCTTCAGGGGGCTTCAGGACTGTCCCCAAGTGCTTTCTGACTTCAAGTCTCTCCTCAAAACTACTGTCTTTAAGGAACCTTTGTCTGGGGTATCTGCACTGACATGCCCTCTGGCCTCCCTCCTGCACCACACTGCGAGGAGAAGCACAATGCCTTTCCTGGGTTTTGCAAAGCATGTGCACTTACAGCATTAGAGGAATTGTACCAACTCTGCCCTGTCATGAGGAAAAACATAAAAACCATTAGCAGTTAATAATTCAATGGAGCACACAGACTTGGCAAACATCTATTACTGTCTAAGGATTTCAGACTCACAGCCTAAGCAGTAGTCAATATAACACTTAGAAAGCATTCATGTGTGTCTTTAGAAATATCACTTGCTGTAAAATGAGAGGAAAAGCCTATTGCATGTTTTCTTCTTTCCATTAAAATGATTTCAGTGTCTCTTCATCAGTTGACTGAGCCCTGCAAAGTGGCTCTGGAACAAACTAAATTTATGTGAATGTTGATGTAATTAGTGATGAAGTATTCAGCTTGTTAAAACCATCCTAGACTATCAGTGTATCAATGGGTGGACTCTGAGGACTGTGGGGTGATGGCATCTTTTCAACATCAACTATTAATCATCCAGGTGAAGAACTCCATATTCCATTTCGATGATACTTCCATATTTCATCACTTCTCCTCTTTTCCCCAGATTTAGTAATTTTCTCATCAGGCAGTCTTTTGTATCAGCTTTCATAAAGCTACCGAAAGCCCTACAAAATATAGACTGGCTAATGCGTTAGACCTTACGAACAAATCAACTGATTATTACATTTGCCGGCCACGCGACAAGAAGTCACCATAGCAACACCATTCTTGGCTCACTGCTGAAGTACTACAGGATATTTTCTTACAGAAATACAAGAATTAATAAGTCACACTGCCTAGTATTTTGCCAACCACTGTTTCAAAAACAGGGACAAAGGCATTTTCTTCTTGCACTCACGTTCAGTTGGGTTTAGGATGCCACTTTACTCTTGTGCTGCTTTCACTCACTGGAACTCTTTGGGCCAAGTTTTGCTGTCAGTTATGGGAGAGGTATTTACCACCAGGTGAATGAGGTCAACCTGACACTGCCTACAATAAGGGGGAAGTAATTTCACTTCAGCTGTTGGAAGGTAAGACTGAAACAGCCTCCTTTATCTCCCTGCCTGCCTACAAGACTATGAGCTTAGGGGAATTGTGTGTTGCTTTGAGACTTCCAAATGAGACCATACGAAGACAAAGTGTATTACAAGCATAACTTTTAATAGACTGTCTTGTTCTGCAGTATTCTGAAAATGTGTATGAGTCAGTCTTCAAGATGTCAGGCTTTCTACAGCACTGAAAGATTCCTGCGAATTTTATTATTGAAACTTTTGAAAGTATCTGTTCATTTTGGATGTTTTGAATTCTGCTTGTCCAGTTCCAAATCATTCCTCCTCTGAGAAGTCTGGGTTTCAGTGGTACTCAGACTTCACAATATCAACACGTAACAGTGGCAGCTGTTGTGCAGATGAATAAGTACTTGAAGATAAAGGGATGCAGATAAGTCAGCAGTTGGAAACTCAAGTGAGCTACCCAAACGAATAGATACTGCAGAAAAACAGGTTTAAAGAAACCAGCTGTGGCACCAATCAACCTCCAACACAGCCAGCAGGGAGATGGGATGGGACAGATATTTTACAACATGCCAGCACACTTTAACTCCTAAAACAAAAAAGGAAAGTAAAAATTATGGCATTATGACAGGTGTGCCTGTCTTGCCAGCTCAGGTGAGGAGGGAGGAAAGGTCAGCTTGGCAATGACCATAGCACACCATGCTGTAACCAGCAGTGGTTCAGGACCAAAAAACCACTTGTAGGTGCAAGAGGCAACCCCAAGCTCTTAGGAAAAAGCCACTAGACAGGGAAAATGGCAGTAGCTGCTGCAGGTTAATACACCTCAGTGTGTGAGTTACTCTGGCTGCCAACAGCACCTCAGCCCACCCCACGCCGAAGCTCCGTGGTTCGGGAATAGCCCTCCCTGCTTCCAGTCGCCTCTGCAGCCCCGCAGCCTTCCAGAGATCGGTGTACACTGGCCTGACAGCAGCAGCATATGACCAAGAAAACCAAAGAAACCCGTGCAGCACTACTACTGGTTTTACACAATCTGTTTAGATGGTTGATGAAGTTTAACAGACAGTCTGTTAAGAAACCTTTCATGACCACCCCCCTCTCAGTGGAGGCTTAATATCTGTGTGTCCAGTAAGGCATCTCCTTTCCATGAGGATTAAAAAGACCTTAAATCTGTGTTCACAAAAAATTTTACAGTATACTCAAAGCTTAAATAATAAGCCTCTTAAGCTAGTTATTGCAAAAATTAAGTGCATAAGACCTTATCAGCTACTTTTAAAGAATGGTCCCAGCAACCTTTCTGAACTGAACTTCTTCTAAACAAAACTTTAGTAATCAAAGCTTCAAATCAAGTCTATATGTAGTGGTGTTGAGACATTTAATTTTCAGTATATCTTAATGTTGCTTTAATGTGGCTGCAGTCAAGAAATAAAATTTCACAGCAAAACACTAAGCAAAAGGATGTTTAGAAAAACAATAATTGCCAATTTAGGTTGCGTGAATGGAGGACTTCATATCCAAGAACATGAAGTTCACACAGATTAATCCTAACCATGCAGAGAAAATGTGGTTTTTTAATTCTTCAGGAAGTCAGACTGTAAGGATTTCTCCTCCTCTTCAGCTAATGCAGAGTAGAATCTATCCACTTTGGCATTTGCTTCAATGTGAGCAGGTAAACAGTCTCACTAGAGTCTCTGATACCACAAGTGGGAACATGCATTAATGTTTCAGAGGGAAAAGCCTGCAGTTGCAGTCCTAATCCTCCGTTCTGTTACAGCCACTTGGTGCTAATTCACTACCATAAAGTCACACCAAAGCTGGGGATCCATCTCAGGGCTCCATTAACACAAGGAACCAGAGTTGCCTTCAGTTGCTGTTTGTTCTTTTCTTTTGAGTAATAGCACAGCGATTATGTCGGGGGAAAACAAGGCAGAGCAAGAGCTCTTTGTGCCTTGGGGATGCAGCAGAGTCACTGCAGATCAGAGGAGGCTGAAAGCTGCTCTCAGCCACACTGGAAGCAAGGTGGTTACAGAACATCCCAGGGACCAAGAAGGCATAAGGACCACTGCTGTTTGCAGGGTAGAAACACAACACTATGTCAAGGAAGTTCACAGAAATTATGACTAATGATTCAAGTTGTGAATCTTCTCTAAGGGAATGTTGTCTTTGTATATACCAAATATTCAAATCAAATGGGTTTAAGCAAAGAGACACTGACGTAGGGCTGAAGCTAACAGGCTTCCACACCTTTTTAAAACTGAACTGCTGTAAATGTACAACACGGGCTTCAGGAAAAGAATGGAAGTGAAGGTGACATTTCTATTTTTAATATCACATTTGAGTCTTGCTGATGGGAGAGGGAGGAAGTAATCTTGCTGTCTGACATAAGACACTTATTTGAGAAGCTTAATTAAAGAAAGCCATGTTCCTAGTTCCCTAGATGGGCAATATAAGGTAAAAGACTCTTCCAGAAGGTGACGAGCCTAGTTCTGAATTGGGGGAGAAGCTTCTCCTACTTGATTCTGTGGGGAGCCTGCAAGCAGTAAGCACCCTGCTAATAACTACCCTTCACATAGCTACATACCAGTGAGTTTGAAGAACTTGTAAGCAGCACAGAAACTTAATGATTAATTGGGTATTTAGGCACACACACACACAAAATCTTTTCCAAATGGTCCTTAATAACCTGCAGTTTTAGTCATCTATTGAAGGGGATGTAAGTTCACAACCCACTTATGAAAAGAGGAAGTCCAAATTGCAACTTCTGAAAACATAACCCACTATCTGTAGCTACAACAGAAAGATTAATCTTTTTCTTATCTGTAGGTTTATTTAAATTTGTGGAAAAATAAAAAGCTCTAGGTGCCTAGACATATATTAAGAAAAACAAATTTAACATCAACAGCATGAGCAATCCTAGTAATTTCCTCTATGTGCAAAGGGAAAATAAACCTCTTTGCTATGTACTAATCCCAACCCCAATATCCCCCCAGCCCTCAGCTGCCCTCTTCCTCCTCAAAAGCCTGGGAACAGAAATGGGGACTTGACAATATGCCTAAGAGATTAGCAGAAGCTTACTTCAGAATAAAGAAGAGGGAGTAGAAAACACTAAGAAAAACAAAGCACAAAAACCCCACCCTCCTTGAACAAGAAGCTTTCTGATGCCCCCAAGGCTATGTTCATCTTTAGCAAACAAGGACTGTGTGTTCCTTCCTGTTACCCCTGCTCTTCTGTTTTTTGGTTTTTTGGTTTTTTTTCTAGTGAGGGTAACACAAAAAAAATCAGAGACGCTTGGCTCATTAAACATATTTACTGCTTAAACTTCCTAATTTGACATTATCCGTACTCTGCACTCTGGGTGTGGAAAGGCAAGACAAGCAGTCAGGTTACAGACCCACATTTCTAGAGCACTTACAATTAGCCAGCATTACCAGCCCCGAGAACTGAAAGCCATTAACCAGATCACCCCAAACCAGGAAATTGGTGCAAAATACACATTTCCCTTTTGTGACTCATGTTTTCTGCCACAGCTGTTCCACAGCATGTGTTTAAGAGAATGAGCTGGGAGACAATCTTGACAACATCCTTTTACTGTTGCTCCCATATATAATTTCCTAATTATTATAAAAGTTACAAAACCAGATATGCTGTCACAGACGTGTCTTGGGAGCTCATCAGCACAAAGCTGAGCTTCCAGAGTCACCATACAACGTTACCATTTTGGTCAGCTTATGAAATAATTCTCACACTTCAAATGACTGCAAAGCTACAAGCCACTAAAATCAGGGTTTGGTAAGAAGAAAGTGACAAGAAATCTGAATCATAACCAGCACTTCCAATTGCAGGTATAACTCCAAATAAATATGGATATGCCTGAATCTAAAGTGAGGTTGAAAACAGCAAAAATGGCATATATTTGATGGACAGGATGTTCTAGCATATGTGCACTGTAAGATTAAAAGAAATACAGATGCAGTCCCGTATAGACAGTAAATAGCATAAAGTGAATATTATTAAAGCAAAGAACATGTTTTCATGTAATTTCATTCCAAGTGTCCTTAAAAGTTACAGAACAGCTGATACCATAACAAAAATACAGCTAATTCAGAAAAGAATAAAAATAAGTCAGTTTAAATTCACAGTGCAAAGAAGTAACCCTTGTGAAAAAGTATAGAACCAAATTATTAAAACCTCATTTTTTATACCACTCAGCCAGTTACATTAATATTTAATAAAGTTCCCTACTCTGACCGAATTCTAGAGAAAGTATGAAAACAATATCAAAGCAAAAAGCAAAACATACTGCACACACTACTGACTGCTCTGAAGTGAAGGCCATTTTCATGAACGCCCTGATCTTTACACCGAAAACAGTGATGGATGTAAATATAATCTGTATGCTAGTTACCTGGGTGAAAGAAGAACATAAGTGTTTTTAGGCTATAGCCTCATCTTGGTTATAACCTTTCTGCTGATAGCAATGCTCACAAAAGACCCTGTCCTTCCACACCATCCCAGTATCTTGTCTTGTAGATTTCACTCCTAGACATGCAAAAAACCCCTCACTTCTTTCATCTGTATTTCCTTTCTTTCATTACTGAGTAGCCTTTCTGGCTATTCTCTCTGCAAATAACTTTAAAACAAGGTTGGATGCCTTAAAAACAGAGTTTGTAGTATGCGCAAGGCTAGGTTCTTAGGTTCTGGCTGATGAATTCTTCACGACATCATCTTTTTAAAAGCCTCACATGACACCCGCCAGGAGCAGGACCACTCCCCAAGCAGGCATACAAAGCAGGCAAGAGCTCTGGACTATAACAGTTCCACTTGTGGCACAGCATCTTTCTCTGCAGGAACACCCATCACTTAGTGGTTAGGTAACAGTGCTTAAGGGAGGTAAACTGAACTACCAGGATTAAGGTACTCTTTTCCCAGCATATTCAGAGGTTTTAATATTATTTTTATGGATACCTGAACCTGACTTTCTTCTAGGTGTCTATGGCAGAGAAGGCAGTTTCACACCTTGAAACAGAAGCTGCTGTTAGCAGGCTGTTGAAAATTTCTTCTCCCCTTAGCCATTACAAGGTGTTTCTTCTGTAAAGAAAAGTGGAAAGCGTTATTCACCCGAGTTCAGAAGCCGCTGTGGCTTAAGCGGGAGTTGCAGTGTGACCACAGGGTCTGCCAACGGGACAGAAACCACCCGGTTTTTTCTCCAGTGAACGGTTCCTGGCACTCAACAGGATTAATTTACGATACCGCGCGCAGGCAGGAGCCGCAGCAAGGGGGCTGGCTTCCGCCTGGACCGTTACACGGGGAACAACCACCCAGAGCCCAAAGCTCCGACGACTTCAGGGCGTTTCCAGGCGTTTTCCCTGCGGCAGACGGTCCCGGCGGCCAGCTGCAGGGCCGCGGAGCCCTCTGCTGCCCGGCACCGGCGGGACGCCCCGAGCGGCCGCCTCAAGGCCCCCACGCCACCCAGACGGTGCACACCGCGCCGCGCCCAGGCGGCTACGCGGGGATAAACGGGCGGGGGCCCAGCCCGGGGTGGGCGGCCCGGCTGCGCCCCGCCAGCGGGGAGGGAGGAAGGCGGGAGGACGGAGGGCGGGCGGTTGCCGGGTCGGGTCAAGCCGGCGCTGGAACACGTAACCGCCAGCGGCCGCCGCTCCCGGAGAGGTCACGTGACTCGCTACCTCACACCGCTCACTCGGGCGCAGTGCGCCTTTGCCCCGCCCACGCCGCTCTTCGCGTTTGGCCCTCGCCGTGTCCCGTAGTGACGCCGCCACCGCGTCCCTCGCCCGGCGCCGTCGGGGCGGTGTTTCCGGTGCGGCGCCGGGGCAGGATGGTGAGGCAGCGGTTCGCGCTCCGGGCCCGATCCGCGGCGCCGACTGCGCGGCCGTGCGGGCGGGGGGCTGTGCCGGCGAAGCGGGGCGCCCCGGACCGCCTCGGGCACCTCCGCTCATCGCGTCGCCATCGCCCGGGGTTTTGCGGAGTCACCGCTGGCGCTGGGCCTCTAGGCCGGTTCCGGCGGGGCGGCGCGGCCGGTCGCGCTGAGGCCGGGCAGGGCTGTGAGCCGGGGTTCGCTGCCGCGGGGGGAGGCGCTGGTTGCTCGCTGCTGTGAGAGGAAAGTGGTTTTGTAGCCGTGCGGCCGCAGGGCCCCGGCGGCCCGGAGCGCGGGCCTCGCCGCGGGTGGGCCCGGCTGCCTGCGGGGCGCGGCGGCGGGTGTGTGCGGGCAGCAGGGCCGGCTCGTGCCGCTGGCGGGGGGAAGCGCGGGTCACAGAATCCCAGAATGTCAGGGATTGGAAGGGACCTCGAAAGATCATCCAGTCCAATCCCCCTGCCGGAGCAGGAACACCCAGATCAGATCCCACAGGAACGCATCCAGGCACAGTTAGCTGGTGGTGGAGCAAAGGAGAACTTTTCGTGGTGCGTGTTACTCGGTGGTGCTCGTTAATTGACAGTAGCAAGCACTGAGCTGATAGTACCGTGGAGCAAGACGATGGAATGCCGTATGAGTCAAAAACATGCCGATGAACGTGTCCTTCCCTGCCGCATAAGCCTGGACTTCTCCCTGTTCACTGACCTTTGACAATTCATGGGAATATATTAGTACTTTGGGTAGAATAAATCTATTTGTGGCATTTGTTTACATGGAACTGTCTGTAGGTTTCAAGATTCATAGCAGTGTACTTACATTTGGCTGTTGTTTTTGGTTTTTTTTCTTTTTACTTAGGGTCAAAGTCAGAGTGGTGGACACGGTCCTGGTGGTGGCAAGAAGGATGACAAGGTAACTAAAAACCCAAATGCTTTTACTTATAGGATGAACTACAGGTATGCTGCTACAGAGGCTGGCTGCAGTAGGCATTATTTTAGAATTGGTTTTTTCATTCTTGTACTCCGAACTGCAAAAAGTTAGTCTGTTGCTAGCTTTGATGAAGTGTCTTATCTCTTCTGGATGCACATTGGAGAAAACAGCTTGCTGTTCAAAAATAGAAAAGGGGGCTTAACTATAAAGGAAGACTGAAATTACTTGACAATAGTGATTTATTTTTGAAAAGAACTGAACTATAAATCTGTCTGGGTTGGGAAAGACTAGTTGCCTTCAAGCTGTCATTTAAGTAACCGGTTTTGTTTTGGTTTGAAAATGACATTATGCTCACATCTGCATGATGTCTGTGCTTCATGGTGTGGACCATTAGAGGCTTTTCCAGGTTCCTTTGGAGATGGAATTATAGTGTATGTGGCAAGCTGCATCTAAGCTGGCAAACTGAATGTGTGTTATCTATTGATTAAAATGCAACAGAAATGTTCTGACTGAATATTTTCCTCATCCTTCCATTTTAGTTTTATTTGTGATTTACTTCAGGTTTAGCTTTCTGTGTTATATATTCCCTGAAAATCAGCAGAAATTAAAATGAGGTGTAAAATAAGCAGGAGAGAAAAGTTCTGAACTTGCTTAAAAAATAAGAATATCTTTTGGGCTTCTCACTGTATATTATAACAGAGACAGTTTTGTTCTGTAGCAATTCAGCTTAAGTTAAGCTCTCTCTCAGTCTGTGCGCCTACCATCTGTGTCTATGTTTTTCATTGTTAATATCCTGATTTTTTTTTTTCATGGAATACTTTTTATGAATAAGGATAAGAAGAAGAAATATGAACCTCCAGTTCCAACCAGAGTGGGGAAAAAGAAGAAGAAAACAAAGGGACCAGATGCTGCCAGCAAACTCCCCCTGGGTAAGCACTCTTTCTGCCTCAGCAGTCCTGTGGACTGTCTGCTCTTCGAGAAGTGCAGAGCTGTCCTCTCCCCTAGATCTGGCTGTATATAGGTTGCAAATGATTAAACAGAAGGCCAAATGTAATGTTATTTCTAATTAACGTAAAAACAAATAAGATTATTGTTATGCAAGATGTAGCCTGGGAATTCCCAGGTAAGAGAGAGAGAAGTTGAAATAAGGAGAAATGAAGGGGAAACATTATCCTTAAAAACGTTTGGGTTTTTTTTATGTAGAATTACAGTGGGACAAGTAAAATAGTGACTGCTGCTCGTATATAAGTTATTGTCAGAAAATAAAGCAGAATTTCTGGTAATGAATTAGTGCATATTCGGTACCATGTCAACCCTAGTCTGAAGTATTTGGATTCCACTTTGATTCCAGTGACTCCTCACACACAGTGCAGACTCAAATTATTGAAATTGGAGAGGATTAAAGATTACCTCTTAATGGAGGAAGAATTTATCAGAAATCAAGAACAGATGAAACCTTTGGAAGAAAAACAAGAGGTGAGGTTTGAGTGAACTGTTTCTTCTAGTATTACAATAAGTGCTCTAACATAAACTACTTCATACAAAAGCAATGGAAATAAAGTGCCATGAATGTGTAAGTCAGTACAAACATATTATGTATATTACAGTTCTTCGTTAAATCTCTATTACTGTCCAGAAAACGGGATTTTTTTTTCTAGTGGTTTAATGGTTTTAGCCCAAGTATGTGTTACTGCAGATGAGGCCACAGTGGTTTTTTGTTTCTTAGTGGTCTGTCAAAGTGCAGCTCCCAGATATCCGTCCATGGAGAAAGAAAGAATACTCTAGCTATGCACATCCATATAGCAGTGTCCATAGGACAGGACTAAAATAACAGTGGATTTTGTTACTGGGCTATGCTTGTATGCCTTTTGGGGCAGCAAAACAGCAACAGCAAAGACTGGTTATGAAGGTGAACTGTTGAGCCAGTGTTGTACAAGAATATTTTTGCCTGTGTTCTGGAGTTGTTTCTTGGATTCTTCTTGACAACAGGAAGAAAGATCAAAGGTGGATGATCTGAGGGGAACACCAATGTCCGTAGGTACGTTGGAGGAGATCATTGATGACAACCATGCTATTGTGTCCACATCAGTAGGATCAGAACACTACGTCAGTATCCTGTCTTTTGTGGACAAAGATCTGCTAGAGCCAGGCTGCTCTGTTTTGCTAAATCATAAGGTGAGTTGTTTTCATAACATGAAACACAAGTTGTTGTACTGTTTTTAATTGGCCTTTTTCCCTGAGAATCACAGGATCATAGAGTCTGAGAGCTAATGCTGTTTATTTCATGCACCTAAATAGATGGGCATTGGCTTTAGGCTTCACCATGTATTGCTTTCTTTGACAACTCTTAATTGAATTAGGTGCATGCTGTGATAGGAGTCCTGATGGATGACACAGACCCTTTAGTTACTGTGATGAAAGTGGAGAAAGCTCCTCAAGAAACATATGCTGACATCGGTGGCCTTGACAACCAGATTCAAGAAATCAAGGTATTCAGATGTACTGCTTTACGCTGTTCAGTAAGCTAGCAACGTAGCTGTTGTGCTGAGAGCTTGTAAGAGTAACAGCGGGACCAACTGCTCTTTGTGTAGTGTTCTTTTGTATTTTGCTAGCACGTTTCTTGATTTGATTTTGCTAGATAGATGCATGGACCTAAACAAAACTCTTCTAGTGGGTAGAATGCCCATTCACAAACTGTATGCACAGAAACCTTTCACAGTTGCTGTGGAATCTCTAAAGGACTGAGCTCGTGAAATCTCTGCAATAACTACTTTGTTACCTGTGAAGTTATATTGATTGTTGCAAGATGAGAGTTAAATCCTGAAAAGCTCAGAGGTTGTTTTGAGTGTCTGATGCTGTGCAATCTAAGGATTGGGGAGGCTGTGTTGGCTTGGTTTGTGTTCTGTGTTGTGGTTTTTTTGTTTGGTTGGTTTTTTCCTACCTTGGACCCTGGTAAAACTCAACCCTTTTGCTTTGTCTGGGCATCCAAAATCACAAATGCTCTTAAATATTGATCTGTAATATCCAGTAACTCACAAGGGAAGGTTTCCTTTCATAAAGGGTCCTCCCACCCCAAGGTCGTCCGTGAGGGCTTGGGAGTCGGGAACTCCCAGGTTCTAAATTCAGCATAATGCACTGAGGCTGGAGAAGAGGGAACACTTGCTGCTTCTCTCTTGTGTGTCAAGTGGAAAAAGTAGGGAGACCTGTTGAGATAGAGTAGTTGCCTTAGAATTGGAGGCAACAGAGAGACATCATTTTCAAGGTCTCTCTTGAAATGAGTTGAATTCTTCTTGCCTTTATTACTGTTATTAATGCTGTTCTGGAGATCCTTATGGAAATTCTGTGGAGAGTGCTCACCATTTATAAACACTTAGTTTTGTTTTTCTTGTGCTGCAGGAGTCTGTGGAGCTTCCCCTCACCCATCCTGAATATTACGAAGAGATGGGTATAAAGCCACCCAAAGGAGTCATTCTGTATGGCCCACCCGGCACAGGTATTCTGTAGTACAGTAACAACTGTGCTGAGCTAACACAAGTGAAAAAAAAACCTATCCTTGCTTAGTATTAAGCCATTGTCGAGTTTGTCACAAATTTCATGTGTTTTTTTGTGAAAGCGTGTTTGGGTTTTGGTTTTTTTTTGCCTGCAAACTAATTACAGTATTTCTTTCCAACTCAAAATAGGTAAAACTTTACTAGCCAAAGCGGTGGCAAACCAAACTTCAGCAACCTTCCTGAGAGTGGTTGGTTCAGAACTTATCCAGAAATACTTGGGTGACGGTCCAAAGCTTGTGCGTGAACTGTTCCGTGTGGCTGAAGAGCACGCTCCGTCGATTGTCTTCATTGATGAAATTGATGCCATTGGTACAAAGAGGTACAGTATGCCAGCTCCCGCTTCACACACAAGTATCACCAGGAGCAATACAAGGTTTACTAGAAACACTTCTTTTGCAACCATACTGATACTCAGTTTCTTAGCTCTGCTACCATTTTCATAATGTCTTTTCATGTAAGCATTTTTAACAAGTAAAACTTCAAATAACTTCTTTGAAACGACAATGTATCGCAACCTTTTCATATTAAATAGATATGACTGGAGACTCTGTTCTTTGGCTGCCTGGTAGCATCTCCATGATAAGAGTGTCTTGAACAGAAAGAGACACTGTGTAGGTTTGTATGGTTTCCTCTACGTGCAAATCCCAATACACAGTAATGGGCTTCAGTGATTCAGCAGTAAAGCAGTGTACTTCATACATTCATTCATCATTTGCCCCTTCAGATAGGTGGCTAAATAGTTATGTTCTTAGAATATTATAAGGTGTGATGTCATGGAGAAGCACTGGTTGTGCCACACTAAACTATTGCTCACCCTGTATCCAAGTGGCATTACTTTGTGAATTCCATAGGCTGGTTGGAACTGTCCAATGCAAATAAGTCTTTAAAGTAGTCAAATGTTTTTTAAATAACTTAAAAGGTGTTCATATATATTGCTACACAGCTACTGGCCTGAAGCTCCAGTATAAGGCAGCTTCTGCCCCATATGTTTCAACATATATGGAAAGGATTGGACGGATGGTGAAGTGGAATTCCTCATAAACGTGATGTTGCTTCACCCACGTTAGGAACAATTTGATCTGTTTTGGATGTAGATTATCCAGTCTGATATTAGCAACAGGAAACAGCTAAACTACAAAGCAGAGAAGTACGGCTACAGTAACCTGCCTGTGAGGGTAGTTAAAGCAGGATCCACACCAGTAAGGCGAGAGGGGGTACAGTTATACCTGTGTGCATAAGGAAAAACTCTGAAATGGGAAAATAAGTGACAAGCTGGTTTTTCTATGAAGTGAATGTCCGTGTTTTTAAGAATTAGGGTTTTTTCCTTTTTTTTATTAATTTGTTAGTTTTGTCGGGGGTAAAAAGAGACTTCCAAATACATAACAGACATGGAAAAAGGACAGATTCCCTTCACATGATTGCTGTTACTTTCCCCAGCTACAATAGTTCAGTGTCTCTACTTACCTAGATGTCACAATGAGATTATAAAAACTTTTTTTTTCTATGGGTGAACATTNCCTGTGAAGTTATATTGATTGTTGCAAGATGAGAGTTAAATCCTGAAAAGCTCAGAGGTTGTTTTGAGTGTCTGATGCTGTGCAATCTAAGGATTGGGGAGGCTGTGTTGGCTTGGTTTGTGTTCTGTGTTGTGGTTTTTTTGTTTGGTTGGTTTTTTCCTACCTTGGACCCTGGTAAAACTCAACCCTTTTGCTTTGTCTGGGCATCCAAAATCACAAATGCTCTTAAATATTGATCTGTAATATCCAGTAACTCACAAGGGAAGGTTTCCTTTCATAAAGGGTCCTCCCACCCCAAGGTCGTCCGTGAGGGCTTGGGAGTCGGGAACTCCCAGGTTCTAAATTCAGCATAATGCACTGAGGCTGGAGAAGAGGGAACACTTGCTGCTTCTCTCTTGTGTGTCAAGTGGAAAAAGTAGGGAGACCTGTTGAGATAGAGTAGTTGCCTTAGAATTGGAGGCAACAGAGAGACATCATTTTCAAGGTCTCTCTTGAAATGAGTTGAATTCTTCTTGCCTTTATTACTGTTATTAATGCTGTTCTGGAGATCCTCATGGAAATTCTGTGGAGAGTGCTCACCATTTATAAACACTTAGTTTTGTTTTTCTTGTGCTGCAGGAGTCTGTGGAGCTTCCCCTCACCCATCCTGAATATTACGAAGAGATGGGTATAAAGCCACCCAAAGGAGTCATTCTGTATGGCCCACCCGGCACAGGTATTCTGTAGTACAGTAACAACTGTGCTGAGCTAACACAAGTGAAAAAATCTATCCTTGCTTAGTATTAAGCCATTGTCGAGTTTGTCACAAATTTCATGTGTTTTTTTGTGAAAGCGTGTTTGGGTTTTGGTTTTTTTTTGCCTGCAAACTAATTACAGTATTTCTTTCCAACTCAAAATAGGTAAAACTTTACTAGCCAAAGCGGTGGCAAACCAAACTTCAGCAACCTTCCTGAGAGTGGTTGGTTCAGAACTTATCCAGAAATACTTGGGTGACGGTCCAAAGCTTGTGCGTGAACTGTTCCGTGTGGCTGAAGAGCACGCTCCGTCGATTGTCTTCATTGATGAAATTGATGCCATTGGTACAAAGAGGTACAGTATGCCAGCTCCCGCTTCACACACAAGTATCACCAGGAGCAATACAAGGTTTACTAGAAACACTTCTTTTGCAACCATACTGATACTCAGTTTCTTAGCTCTGCTACCATTTTCATAATGTCTTTTCATGTAAGCATTTTTAACAAGTAAAACTTCAAATAACTTCTTTGAAACGACAATGTATCGCAACCTTTTCATATTAAATAGATATGACTGGAGACTCTGTTCTTTGGCTGCCTGGTAGCATCTCCATGATAAGAGTGTCTTGAACAGAAAGAGACACTGTGTAGGTTTGTATGGTTTCCTCTACGTGCAAATCCCAATACACAGTAATGGGCTTCAGTGATTCAGCAGTAAAGCAGTGTACTTCATACATTCATTCATCATTTGCCCCTTCAGATAGGTGGCTAAATAGTTATGTTCTTAGAATATTATAAGGTGTGATGTCATGGAGAAGCACTGGTTGTGCCACACTAAACTATTGCTCACCCTGTATCCAAGTGGCATTACTTTGTGAATTCCATAGGCTGGTTGGAACTGTCCAATGCAAATAAGTCTTTAAAGTAGTCAAATGTTTTTTAAATAACTTAAAAGGTGTTCATATATATTGCTACACAGCTACTGGCCTGAAGCTCCAGTATAAGGCAGCTTCTGCCCCATATGTTTCAACATATATGGAAAGGATTGGACGGATGGTGAAGTGGAATTCCTCATAAACGTGATGTTGCTTCACCCACGTTAGGAACAATTTGATCTGTTTTGGATGTAGATTATCCAGTCTGATATTAGCAACAGGAAACAGCTAAACTACAAAGCAGAGAAGTACGGCTACAGTAACCTGCCTGTGAGGGTAGTTAAAGCAGGATCCACACCAGTAAGGCGAGAGGGGGTACAGTTATACCTGTGTGCATAAGGAAAAACTCTGAAATGGGAAAATAAGTGACAAGCTGGTTTTTCTATGAAGTGAATGTCCATGTTTTTAAGAATTAGGGTTTTTTCCTTTTTTTTATTAATTTGTTAGTTTTGTCGGGGGTAAAAAGAGACTTCCAAATACATAACAGACATGGAAAAAGGACAGATTCCCTTCACATGATTGCTGTTACTTTCCCCAGCTACAATAGTTCAGTGTCTCTACTTACCTAGATGTCACAATGAGATTATAAAAACTTTTTTTTTCTATGGGTGAACATTAAATTAAAAAAAACACTACTTTGTTTATATGTTTGTGGCAGTTACGTGAAGTATGTTCTTAAATTTGCATTGTGCTTTTTCTGACTATTGTTTTCTCAAAAGGTATGACTCAAATTCAGGTGGTGAGAGAGAGATCCAGCGTACAATGCTGGAGCTGCTGAATCAGCTGGATGGGTTTGACTCTCGGGGGGATGTTAAAGTTATCATGGCTACAAACAGAATAGAAACACTGGACCCAGCTTTAATTAGGCCAGGTAAGAGACTTCCTGATGTGTTTGCTTAAGTCACTTTTCCTTGTGAAAGGACTAATCGTAACTCATCAAACACGGGCTGGCAAAAAGAACGCAAGTTACTGTTTTGTCTTGATTCACCATCTCATCTATTTTATGTAACTGTTAAAATCAACAAGTGGTATTTTTAAATGGCCACTAAACATGTACCAAAACATGATACATCTGTGGGGTCTGTTAAATGTGAAGATCAAAAGAATAAGCTGACCTTCCTGTTGGTGTCCTCAAGTCAGTCCTAAGTATTGAAGAGGTTGTAAAGATACTCCTTCTAAAATAAGAGAGGTAAGATAGAAAGCAAAGATAATTTAAAATGAATTTGTCAAAGAGCTACTCTGACTGTCACTAAACTGTATGGGCCTGAGGAGTTTAGAAAACTCCTCCACCGTACAAAGTTGCTGAGGTGTGTTTGTGGTTTTTCAAAAGGTCTGGTTTTGTCACCACCTTAGCCTTACCCCTCCAAATCAAAAACAGTGCTGTTAGAGCACAGAGGAGGAAAATACTACTCCAGTGTTAAAAAACAAGCTAAGATGATCTAAATTTTGTTGGAAGGAAACTTCCTACACTTATCAGGTATTTAAATTATAACCATTGCTTGAGCAACAAGGGCACTCCTGGCAGCTCAGCAGACTGGTTTACAATTGTGTATCATAGTCTGGAGTATCCTATGTGGTGCCATCAACCCTTCTTAGAAAAGATACTATAAAACTAAAGAAAAACAGGAGTGATCCAGAGATAGAAAATATCTTCTAAAAGATTGCTTCTTAACGTTGGAACAATGAGTACCAAAATATCCGAAGTATCTACTGGCATAAAGGAAGCATCTGGTAGGGACTTGCAACAGGAAAACATATTATGCAAAACCTTCCTTCATCAGCTAGGTTTTGGGTTTGGGGTGTTTTTAGGAGGTTGGCTATATAGGGAAGAGTTCTTCAAGTTGTCACAGTCATTTATTTTGTGTGTATGTGACAGAAAACTAAACTTCAAAGCTAAATGTAATCTCAGAGTAGAATAAAATTTAGTACAAGAACTTAAGTATTTGATTAATACTCCTCTGTGCTATGACACATCGGGGTTTTCTTATATTTACACGGGACTCAAGGAAGCCATGGTTTTTCCTCTTACCTGCAGTGACACAGACTTTTTCAGCAGCTGATATCTTGCAGCTCCAGTAGCTTCCTGTTCATTACAAACGGAACAGTCTGATCTCACTTTCTACTCTTAACACGATTGATTGTGGTGTGAAGAAGTTCCTGCTCTGTTTCCAGTAGCTGCATGCAACCTAAGACTGAACTTCTCTTTTGCACAGGACGTATTGATAGGAAAATAGAGTTCCCTCTACCTGATGAAAAGACCAAGAAGAGAATCTTCCAAATTCACACAAGCAGGATGACACTGGCAGATGATGTGACTTTGGATGAGCTGATTATGGCAAAAGATGATCTCAGTGGTGCAGATATTAAGGTCAGTGTACATCACCATTGTTATACTTCACAAATCAAATTTCATTTTTACTGCATCCAAAAATATTTTTTGTTCTCTCATTACTTGTGGTTACATCACTGAGGGACAGTTAGATGGCTTTAAAATACCTTTTATGAGTGCCACATACTCAGCTTTACGAATGGGAAACTTATCAAAATTGTAATTATGAGGTAGCTTGTGTTGACAGGAGTATGTACCTATCTCACCTGAATATGAAATTTTAAAAGTAGCAAAGGGGAAATTGGAAGTGGAATGCAGAATCTTGCACAAACATGCAAGATATCTTAAACATTACTTAAGACAGTGCAGGATAAGAAGCATTTTTAGAGACTTAGGTTGCAAGCAGATAAAGATGCAGGTGTAGGTTGGGAGTGTCAGGCCTAGGAAGTCTCCTTTGCTAAAGCAGACAGAGCTCTTGCTAGAGTTACCCCCTAATGAGCTTAACCAAATGTGACATTCTGCATGGCAGAGGGTAACACAGGCCACTTCATAGGGCTGGATGCTGCTCCTCTTCGCAGGGGGGAGATAGTTACAAAGCTTCTGTTCTGTCATGGAAGCGTTACTCTGACTACAGAAGGACATACTCATCTAGCTTTATCCAGATTGTTTTACGTGCCTCAGTGCTACTGATGAGGATCGAACATAAGAACGTACATTTTGTGAACACTCTTCCCTTGTACTGCGGAGTCAGCCAGAGCAGTATGAAGATGCTGCCGTCTTCTGAGGTGTGGCTTGAAGGGGCTGCACAGAGCCAGCAACTTATTCTTGCTTTCTCTCTCGCAGGCAATTTGTACGGAAGCTGGATTGATGGCTTTGAGGGAACGGCGGATGAAAGTAACAAATGAAGACTTCAAAAAGTCTAAAGAGAATGTTCTCTATAAGAAGCAGGAGGGAACCCCTGAGGGACTGTATCTTTAAGTCATCTGTCTTATTGGGGACTACCAGGAACTCTTGAGGACAGTCTTGTGTAAAAAACCACATAGACTAGCTAATTTTCACTGAAGAGGTTAAATCCTGGGGGATTGTGGTTTTTCAGTCAGTGTAACACTTCATTTCCCAATAAAACATTTATTCAAACTGAACTGTTTTGGTGGCAAGGACGTGGTATGTACATGGACGGGGCTGGTGCTGTAGTCAGACTCTCACGAAAAAGCACTAGTGCCAGGGGAGTGCTCGTCTCGGTGATGCACACTGCGGTGCGCGGGGAGGGGGGCAGAAGCAGGTTCCCCCCCGTCAGTCTGTGTTAGGCACGGCCGGCTTTTACAACTCCTGGGTAATTGCTGCTCTTCTTAAAGGACTTACTTTTACGTACCTCTTTTTAGGGCCTCAGTAACTAAGACAAAAGTCACTTTTGAGTAACTTCAGTGTTTGAAGCCACATATAGTGTATATATAATATACTATATATTTTTTTAATAAAAACCCATGCAATCTTAAGTCATATTGAGCTACACTTTAAAAGTATCCATCTCTATTTAGCACTTGCGCTTACAAGAAAGCCAGGTGGACATGCAGTAGTAGTCTTTAAAGATCTAAACCTGCTTGGGTAAGGTACTTTCACCATTAAAGAGTTTATACATTTGTTTTTCCCAAGAGGGTGACAGTTCATTAAATAAATGTCTTTAAAAAGCATGAACACAGCAGGAGGTTCCCCAGCCCTGCACTCCTCTGCAAGATGTACGTGCTGCTGAGGCACTGAGCAGCCCAGGCACGCGAGAGGTGCACAGTTTGTCATGCTGCAGACACACAGAGAAAAATTCAAACCACAAGTTCCATGCTTGGCCTTCTGCAGTGTATTCTTAAAATGAATGCTTCCCCTCTCAACAAACTTATTGCCTGCAGCTCCATCCCCCCAGGAGTCAGATTCCTATTTTGCCAGGTTGCAGCAATGCCTGTACAGCTTCTGAAGCATTCTGTGTAGCGTACTTTTGTGAACTGCATGTTAAGTTCTAAGTAGTTAGTTTCCAAAGGTTGTACACGTGATTTTTAAGGTTTATATAAAGTTCCATCCACAGACCACAGTTAAGCAATGTGCAGTCTTTGTTCTGGAAACTTTCTCGGGGAGCAAATGCTGGCCTGTAACAGACGTTTGAGAGTTACAGACGGAACAATCCCTTCGATAACTGCCAGTGCTGTAACAACAATGGTAGCAGCAAGGCCAAGAGATTTTTTTTCTATGTTAAAATTATGTGCTTCATTGTTAAAAACAAACCCTACAGATGAATGGAGTCTTTTATTTAATCTAGATGACAGGAACCCTGAAATAGAGTTGTTTTTCAGATGGAGATAGAAAAACAAGCAAAGTTTTATTCTTGTAAGCCTTATGAGATCCGGCTCTTCAGAAAGGTCACAAAAAAAACCCAGTGATTTTTTAGCACTTTCTAATCATGGTAGTTGATCTCATCCTCGCTGGAGGGGCTGAAGAGCTTTATGATGTGGTGAGCAAGGCTTCTTTTCCTTTGGAACATGGCTCTTAATGCTGGCTAGAAGCACCAGCCACAAAGACTGAGGGAAAGCTGCAATGGATTAAGCTAACCCAAGAGCTGTGTTCTGGTATACTGTCTGCTGCAGCAGTAACTGAAAAAGAGACACTTGAAAACTAAACAAAGATCAAGACAAAAGTAATAAAGATCAAGAGAAAGTGAAGATCAAGTATATTCCCCATAAGCACAGAAAAACCTGCTGAGGCCTGAACTAAAAGGCTTTGCAGAGCTCCTGGAGGGAGCAGCCTCTGACCACCCCAAGGGAAGGCAGCAGCAGGAGTGCTGCACGGGAGAAGCTGTGCAGAAGGGCCCAGGGAAGGGATGCACGGAGAGAAAAGTGACTGAAACAAGAGTCATCACTGCCCTCGCTGGAGGTTTCTGAGATGTGATTGCACACAGCGCTAGATAATCCCACCTAGGCTCCCTGTCCCACAAGCAGCTGGACCAGATGAACGTCGGAGGTCCCTCCCAGTCTGGGTTGCTCTGTGGTTCTATGACCATGAAGAGAAACACAAGCAGCACCACATTCAAGCTTCCCCTCCTCCATGTCCCCTCCAGGGCTTTAGAGGAAATGGCATTCTGCACTGATGAGAAAGCAAAAACACACACACACACACACTTTGATGCCATCTTTGAGTGCACAGAATAACTCCTACCTCCACTTCAGGAGCTCTGTCATTTCTGAAAGAAGCATGGATTTTAAAAATACGTTTTGTTTTGTTTTTTTTTACAAAGACCAGCAGCACCTGTAACCACAGCTCTTAAGAAGTGCTGTAATGTCATTTAAAATTCTGCATATTCCCAGCAATATTTAAAATAATTTTAGAAAGGAATAAATAAAGTGCAGCCTAAACTAAAATTTATTATATCTTGCATTGTGCTGCTACAGGCAAAACCAAGCCACAGGTTGTATGGCTTTGTCCAGCTATTGTTTTCTGTGTAGTCACATCTCACCAGCTGGATGATCCCAATCGTTTCAGTGCTGTGACAGCTGTTAGTTTTCTCCTGACAAAACTCTGAAAGTTTGGGATATTCTGTGGCTGCAGGTAGCCTCTTCCAGATGAAGATCCAGTTTCTGAGTACTTGGGTCTCAAGCACAGGGATGCTAAACAGTATTTTACATATTTCAGCATATTCTGTCTTACAAAATAAATATATAACTTAACTGTGTCTTTAAACAGCTACCATAGTTCATATCACTTCTCTAGGAGCTTGCCTAAAGGCTCTGGGAATAGAAGATACTAATTAAACAGTCACATTTTCACTACTCTGCCTTCTTTGGCAAGGATTAAATACAGAACAGACCTCTACTTCTCCTATGGTGACTTCCTACATTTGTGTCAAAAGAGAGCAATCAATTAGAAAAACCTGTTTAAAAATGAGCTGCTTAGAGATGCATTATGGATAAAATTTCATTTTTAATACATTCACAGTTCTATTAAATTAAGAAATAATTCAAGTTCCTTTTGAATTTTCAAATATTCAGGTATATTTTTCATAAATATTCATATCAAAATGGTCATCTGTCAAAACATACAAATACAAGTCCAAAATAGGTGCCTGCTCAAGCAAAGATTTACTTTTTACCAACAGTTTATGTACAGATGTAACTGCTGTTTGACTTGGTAGTTATATATACATATGCATGCATACCAACCTGAAAGAAATTACTGAAGTCTGCCAACTTGAGGACAGTGGAGCATCCATTTGGCAGATGTTTATTTCCTGTGCTGCTCACCAAACCATAGTTGGCATGTACTGGATCTCTACTGAACTCTTGGGAATGTAAATTCAAACAATAGAATAAGAAATGTGGGCAACATTCAACAGGAGGATATTTATAAGAGGGATCCTTCTGTGGGAGTCAGCAGTACTTCAGGGAAATGGATGCATTTTTGTGGGCAAAATGCTGTTCTTGATTCCAGAATACTTGCATCTAGTAGAACTTCATTTTGACAGCAATTTACATAAAAGCTTAAAAAAAAAACCCCAAACCAAACTAAAAAAAAGAAGTACATAGTACCTGAGTCCCAACAGAGTTCCCGTTTGAAAAGACACAGGTCTAACTGTTAGTTTTGGAACTAGCTTCTGTATTTTCTCCACCCATCTACAGTCTTCTTTTACACCTCTAATAGGAGATCCAGCTCTTCCATAGGCACCCGCACTCTTAATTCTTTTTCAGTCATTAGATCAAGTGTCTCTTGCAGATCATCAGGGAAGTACTCTATTGCATCCATATAGAGTACCTAGAAAGACAATGAGAACATTTTCTGTGCCATCTTTCTATCACAGCAAGAAACATTCTATAAAGAAGTAAGTATACACACAAACAACTCTGTAGCAAGAACATAAGAAATATCATGTACTGCTTTAAAATACCACCCATAGAATTAGTAGTTCTACAGTGACAGCAATGTAAATGTTTAATCAAGTCTTTTCCAAATCTTACTAAATAATTTTATTCAAAAAGATAAAACATAGGTCAAGAGGCCCTGGAGCATTTGCAGCATATGCAGACCTGAGGAGTTGCAGGTGCTCATGAATTATTTCTTATACTATTAACTAAATATGTTTTTATTTGTCTATACATTTCTGCTACTACCATGCTCATGGTAAAACATGGTCTGAAAGACACGATCGCTTCTAGATCACACAGAGAGGAATTCATTATCTCCTTGCCTCATGCAATGCAACACTTTTCTTTCCTGAAATGCAAACAGTACTGACCACTATACTTGATTCCATTCCAGATGCATCTCTTATTTGCAGAAAATCTTACAGTACTTCTCCTTCAGAAATCTCTCCTTTCATTTGCATATAACTCACTACAAGTACTAAATTCTATCTTTTTTTTTTTTAATACAGAACTTCAAAAATTAGAGCATGACAACAGCTTTATATTTTTTCTGTGCTTACCTTTGCCCAAGGACAGTTTTGAAGGGCTTTATAAAACAATCCTTTACTTTTTTCTTTTTTTCCTAGTGAAGCCTGTGTGAGAAAAGACGTTCATAATTCAATGCAGTAGTAGGTGAAATAATAAAACTATTATTTCTGAGACAAAGAAATGACTGCTGAAAAGCTCAGTGTTCCTCTGCTGAGGAATCCTTATTACTATGTATAATAGGCAATAGGTGTAATAGGTGACACGGGTTACACTCTTTGATGTAATTGAAGAGATGTTTTTAAGGAGCTTCAGGGCTTTACTTGTAAGACAAGTAATAGAACAAAGACCAGCAGAAAGAGCCTCTGCTGAGTGTTTCAGTTAAAGTCAGTGCCTCTGCCTGTATTTGAGAATACTGCTGCACTGGGCAAGAGCAGAAATCATTAACCAAAACTTACACCTGATATGCTACACATATATTACACAAGAGTATCTTTGGTACAGATAAGTTGCTAATCCATTATTTTGGGGCACTAAAGAGATCATGCACAGACATTTTTCTTACTCAGCAGACGCTTGTTAAGGCTGGATCTCCTTACATACAAAAAGGCTGTGGCAAATTAGCATCTATCTGGCAGGAGTTAAAACTTCTTCCTCAAAGCACACATTCAGCTATTTGATACAAATACGGAGCACACAGCTATCATGAAGTTTAAAAAGAGAGAGTCCAGAGTGCTGGACAGTCTCCTTAGCTTCGGTCATCCCAGATACAGGTAGAAGTAATTACAATTTCTTGTGCAGAAATCTTTTAAATTGGGCTACTTTAAAAAACACTTAACACACAGGGGATTTTATAGCAAATCCAAGAAAAAGCAGTGATTCCAAAATGCTGAAAATACATTAAATGTTTTGAGATCTTTGGAGAAGACATCTTCAATCATGAGTTTAAATTTTTTCTTATTCTCACTACATCAATACTGCTGCTAAAAATCAGCAGGTTCCCTTGTCAATTCTTAAAATCTAGAAATTCTTCTTCGTAGTATTTATACATTGGCTGTAGAAACTTGTGCTGTTCTGGTGTCATGATCTCCCTTTACTGAACACCTCCTGAAAACCCTGCTGTCAGAGCTGTGCACTAAGATGCATGCACACCTTCTGCAGCTCCGTAAAGACCTTTCAGTAGCATCCTGCCTCCAACATTTTCACAGAACTACAGAGGATGGAAGGGGCCTCTGGAGACTACCTGCTCCACCCCCCCTTCTCAAAGCAGGGTCAGCAAAAGCAGGCTGCTCAAAAATTGGGTTTTGAATATTTCCATGGACAACCTGTTCCAGTGCTTCGTCACCCTCACAGTAAAAAAGCTTTTTCTTATGTTTCAACAGAATTTTCTATATTTTAATTTGTGGCCATTGCCTCTCGTCCTCTCATTAGGCAGCACTGAGAAGAGTCTGACTCTGTCTTCACACCCTTATGTGAGGTATTTATATTCACTGACAGCATTTTCTAGGAACCTTGACTTCTCCAGGCTGAACAATTCCAGGTGTCCCAGACTCTCCCCGTACAACACATGCTCCAATCCCTTATTCATCTTCACAGCTCTTGGCTATTCAAAGGAACATGAACAAGCCATCAGGAGAATCTGTTGCATCAGCCACTCCTCTTGATTTTGTATCATCTGCAAACTTGTTGATGGTACACTCTCTCATCATCCAGATCATTAATGAAGATGTACGTTAAAGGGCACTGGTCCTAGTATCAATTATCAGCCCCTGGGGCACAGCAGCAGTGGCTGGCCTGCAGCAGGAGTTCACACTGCTGATTATAATCCTTCCAGCCTGGGTGTTCAGCCAGATTTCAGTCCACTTCACTGTCCACTTACCTAATCCATGCTGCATCAGCTTGTCTATGAGGATGTCATGGGAGGCAGTGGAAAAAGCTTGCTGAAGTTGGGATAAACATCCACTCCTGTCCCTTCATCCACTGAGCTAATCATCTCCTCGTAGAAGGCTACCAGATTGGCCAAGTATGATTTTATAACAAGTAAGCATGAATTTAAGAGAAATAATTTGTTTCAAAATCTATATAAAAGCTTTGTATTTTTAAACAGTTAGAAGCTTTTGCCCAAAATACTGGAGACTGAATATCTGGACAGACACAAAGAGAAAACAGAAATCTACAGAACTTGGAGTAATACTGGACAATCACAACTCCTCCTATGACTATATCTGAAAATTTTAATATTTCTAATTTATTTTGCTTCTCTGAACAATCTTATTCAAGGCTGTTACTGTAAAAGTATTATTTTCCTCCATCTTATTTATTAGCATCTAATAAATATTCCTTCTTGTGAAAAAGATATCTTCAGTGAATGAATCATTAGTGATAAAATACACACTAGGTGATTTTACTTTAGCACTTGTTCATACTGGAGTCTCATTAGTAGTTTATAAAGAATAATAGTAAATCAATTGTACATTCCTGCATACAAAATTTTATAAAATATTTACAAGCGTGTATTTGTGTAGAAATGGTCACAGTAATACTCTCACACAAGAGATCTCAAACAAGCATTGTTTTTGTGTTTTCAACCAAGATGACAAAACTGCCTACCTGAAGTTGATTTAATTTATGTACTTCCATGGGGAACTAGGGAAGAAATGAACATGATTGCTTTTTGATGTTATTCTGCAGTGCCAGTTAACATAACCTTTATATGCAGCTTTTAAGGTTCAAAAAGACAGTGAAAATTCAAGGCGAGTTACAAAAACTATAGCTATGTTTCTCCTACCCTGCATTTAATTTGCACGTGGACTGCACCTTGCTTGCTCCAGTGTCAATCAGCTAAAAAATCTTGGTCTGGGAAAATATTTATAGTATGGAGAAAACACAAGAAAATATTTGAGGGGCCCACAAAGTAGTCTTTTTACCATATTCTTTATTAAACCATAAATCAAAAACATACAGATGTTCATGCATTATTTTTTTCTAATTCATATCTAGAAGATGTTCTGGGGACAAATTTTGGAAAGCTAAAATTGGAATTGAACCTGGCAAGGGATGTTGAAAACAACATAAAGGGCTTCTGTAAGCACAGAGGTAACAAAACAAAGGGTAAGGAAGATGTGGGCCCACTGCTGAATGAGACAAGGGACCTGGTTACACAGGACATGGAAAAGGCTGACAGATGGAATGCCGCCTTTGCCTCAGTCTATAGTAGCAAGATTGGCCTTCAGGAATCCCAGTCCCAGAGACCATGGGGAAAATGTGGAGCGAGGAAGATGTACCCCTAGTGGAAGAGGATCCCATCAGGGAATACTTATGCAAACTGGACATGCCTAAGTCCATGGGCCCTGATGGGATGAACCCACAAATGCTGAGGGAGCTTGCAGATGTCACTGCAAGGCCACACGTGATAATCTTTGATCGATTACAGCAATTGGGAGAAGTGCCTGAAGACTGAAGTCAAATGTCACTCCTATCTTCAAGAAGGGCAGGAAGGACGACCCAGGGAACTACACTGGTCAGCCTCACCCTGATCCCTGGGAAGGTGATGGAGCAGCTAATCCTGCAAACCATTTCCAGGCATATAAACAAAAAGAAAATCATAAGAAGCAGTCAGCATTAATTCCTAAAAGTCAAGCTTGACCACCTTGATAAAATGCTATGAGAAAATGACTGGCCTGGTGGATGAGGGGAGAGCAATGGACATTGTCCACCTGGACTTCGGCAAGTCCTCTGACACTCTCTTCTTTAAGATCCTCCTAGATAAGTGGTTGATGTAAGAACTGGATGAGCAGACAGTGAGGTGGACTGAAAAATGGCTCAACATCTGGGCCCAGAGGGTGGCAATCAGTGGAACAAAGCCTGGCTGGAGGCCAGTAACTAGCAGTGTACCTCTGGGGTCAATATTGGGTCCAATCTCATTTAACATCTTCATTAATGATCTGTCTGATAGGGCACAGTATACTCTCAGCAAGCTTGCAGATGACACAAAACTGAGAGGAGTGGCTGATACACCTGAAAGTCATGCTGCCATCCAGAGGAACCACAACAGGCTGGAGAAATGAGCTGACAGGAATTCCATCAAGTTCAACAAGGAGAAGTCCAAAGTCCTGTACCTGGGGAAGAACAACCCCATGCACCAATATATACCGAGGGCCACCCAGCTGGAAAGCAGCTTGGCATAAAAGGATCTGGGGGTCCTGGTGGACACCAAGTTGAACAGGAGCCAGCAATGTACCCTTGATGCAAAGAAGGCTAGCGGTACCCGGGCTGTCTCAGGCAAAGCATTGCCAGCAGGTCAAGGGAGGTGATCCCTCCTGTCTACTCAGCACTAGTGAGGCCACATCTAGTGTCCTGTGCCCAGTTGCTGGCTTCCCAGTAAAGGGGAGACATGGACATACTGAAGAGAGTCCAACAAAGGGCCACCAAGACGACTAAGGGACAAGGGCATCTCTCCTATCAGGAGAGGCTGAAAGAGTGGGGACTGTTTAGCCTGGAGAAGAGAAGGCTTGGAGGGGATCTTACCAATGTGTACAAATACTTGAAGGGAAGATGTAAAGAAGAGGGAGCCAGGCTCTTTTCAGTGGTGCCCAGTGACAGGACCAGAGGCAACATGCACAAACCAAAGTACAGGTGGCTCTGCCTGAACATCAAGAAACACTGTTTTACTGCAAGGGTTACTGAGCACTGGCATGGGTTGCCCAGGGAGTTATGTAGTCTCCATCCCTGGAAATATTAAAAAGATATCCAGATGTTGCTATGGACAACTGGCTCTAGGTGGCCCTGCTTGAACAGTGGAGTTGGACAAGATGATCTCCACAGGTCCCTTCCAACCTCAACAATTCTGTGATTCTGTGAAGTTATACAAAATCAGGACTGAAATATGAAAGTCCTTATGATTTCCTTACAGAACCCTAAAGTAGATCTAAGACATAAATACAAGTCATCTTTGCTGTTTTTATTTACATAAAAATAAAATCATAAGTCCCTACAATTTGCTTCCTCTTTTCTTAAATTTTGCTCTCTTGCCCACTTACCTTTATACTGTGAATAAGACTGGGTGGAATAGATCTATTGACATCTTATGACATATTTTTTATCTATGCAAAATGGCAACCACGATAACTTGCCTGCCTCTATATTAAAACTACACTGTCAGAAGCTATTACTCCTTCTAATCCATGTGAATTACATTTTCCCTAATATTCCCAGCAATAAGGAGCATTACAATTCAAATATATCGCCTTGCATCATACAGACAATATGTAATACTCCTTTTTTATACAGTATTGTAGCTGTGTTCATGAGACATTCCAAATATGGTAAAAAAATAATAAAACCAATACTCTCTTCTTACCAGAAAGTTCAAATACATTCTCCACAGCAGTGGACAATGGGTACCATTTTCACTCTGAACTGCATGTTCAAATAGAGCTACAATCCGATTTGTTAACCCAGTTTCAGGAATAGTGGAATGTATTTCACCAACATCTGCCCTGAAACACAGAGGAAAAAAGAAAGTACAATCCATTAAACCCAAACTGAAGGACCACACCCAGGTAAGAGAGGGTAAAGATCTGTCTCTGTACTGTCTCTGTTCACAAAGCACTGTGTGTAGCCAGGTTTTTGCAAACTCTGAATGTTACAAACCAGATTTTTAGCACTTGCTAATCTAATCAACATATTTCTAAATATAAAAAACAGTTAAAATAATATAATTGAGGTATTTTTGTGAAAATTCTTTTAGCACATTGAAAAATTAACCCTGTCCAACTGGAGGAGATAATTTCTCTTTGAGTACAATAATTCACTATCATATAATCTTAAAACACTTGCCTCAGTCTTAATTCAAGATCATAGGTCAGCAAGCCTTCTTCTGGTGCCCAGGCAAGCCTGTTCAAATTTACCCCTGGCACCTTTGTAAGGCCATACGCTGGTCTTGGATCAAGGCCTAGATTACAGCTTTGGATCCCAACTATGACTACAATAATAATTTTATTTTTCACCCAGAGATTCAAATCCCCCAATTTACAGGCTTAACACAAAAGCAGGCATGCATTTTTCACTGAAGCACTGATTTCTAACTACAGCTGATACAGACTGGCTTATTTTTGATGCTTGCGCTTGAATAAACAGCCTGGAGCACTCATGGCAACATCACTTTTGCCTGTGTGCATTCTCTTAGCCTGCCAGCTTGCTCTACTCACCCTTGCAATATCCAATTTGTCCATATACAAATATAACCTATAAGAAAGGCTATGCTAGCAGAGAAGAATCTGGAAAGGAATGAAATGTCACAGCAAAAATGATCATACTGGAATTTCAACAGCAGTTTCCAGTAACAATAATGAAAACCTATCATAGTATCAGTCTGTAATTAACAGTAAATCAAATTACAACCCTCATTTACATTTGGTGGCTGTAGAATTCTTAGTACGGTTTAGGATGACATACAGCGACAGCTCAGGAATGTCATTATCGTGTAT
Source organism: Syrrhaptes paradoxus (assembly GCA_013400615.1). Classification (NCBI taxonomy): domain Eukaryota; kingdom Metazoa; phylum Chordata; class Aves; order Pterocliformes; family Pteroclidae; genus Syrrhaptes; species Syrrhaptes paradoxus. The sequence continues at coordinate 563,440 of VZTO01004129.1, forward strand.
GCATGCCTGTTGCCAGACTGTGGCAATCAAAGCAGTGGGCACACCATCATTTTAAAGTATACTGATAATTCTGTAATTTCATCAAGTGTGAATATTTTAAACTTACAGCTATGTAAAGCTTCCAGATAACATTTTCCTAGAAATCTCTGTTGCTATGTGCAGACACAAAGGACCAAGCTGCCAATTTTACTGGAGACAAGTAGGTAGGATAGGCAGCTCCAAGCAACGGGTAGACAGAGACTAACCTTTAAGAATGAACACATACCTCTGTTCCCCACATCTCCTACCCTTTCTTCCTTCCCCAGGGGCAAAAAATCTGACCCAGACCACACTGTGAATTCAGGAAATTTTCAGCCTCTTCTACCTAGCAACAGCCCCATATAACAACTAAACTCCCAAGTACTCACAATGGAAATGGAACAGCCCCAACTGTATTCTGTGATCCAGGAGTAAAGTGGGGCAGCAAGCTCAGTCAGAAACTGCAGCGTACCTCTGTATTACACTCGTTATTGCTGCAGTATTCAAATGAGCAGTTTCTAAGCTCATGGTATCTACCTTGGCCATCTAAGCAGGCTTTTAGCTATTTAAAAATTACTTAAAGAAATGTGTACCATCTTGATGTCAGTAGCAAGTAACCAAACAAAGCAACACACAATCTGATCCAGCAGAAAGGACATCAGACTATCACCTAGGTCTTCAGTTCTATTCAGGATTCAGTCACTGACTCACTGTTCAGTCTTAAAAAAATAACCTTGCTTAGCTACAGCTTCTTCCTCTGCAAAATGAGAACTATCATAGCATTTTCTCTCCTCTGTTAAGTGATTAGATAGATCAAAAAAAATCATCATCATAAGGAGATGCAAAATATTACCTGCAGACATTCTCAATTAGTTTTTTTCTCATCTGCTCTGCTTGGATTGCAAACAGCCATGGCTCTAAAGCATTAGTAGACCTTGTGATACCATCAAAAAATCTTCGTGCTTTGCTAGCACTGTGAGACTTCCTTTGGATGTGGATATATGACCTCCAAAGACACTGGTTGCTAGGATACCGTTTCAGAGCCTCCGTTAGTGCCTCTCGCAGAGGATTCAAAGGATAAACACTAATTTTCATGTGGAATCGGAGTAGATTTGTATGCAGCAGCGTGACAGCTTCAAGAGCAGTGGGAAAATTTTGAATGCCAAAATTGTTGCTAGCATTTTCACATTCCTGTGGACCAGGAGCTTCAAGTTTTTCTTTAGTCCGTGCATATATTAATACTGCAGCATCAATCCCAACAGTCAAATACTGGAACAGTGCATAACAACCAACCACGTTAACCAGATGGTTAGCATCACTGACCTGATCAGAAACCAGTGTTTTACTTAAATAATCTTGCAGCGCATGCTCATACGTTTTACGAGCTTTCAAGACATTCACAGATAACACTTGTCCACTATAGGGCATGTATGGTCCACTTTCAGCCGATTTGGTCAATATATGAACAGCACGTGACATAACAGCTCCTTCTGTACTTTCCAGTAGTTCCACTTCCAGCTGAGCATAAAGCAGACTGAGGCTGCAGAGCTGGGCACTCTTCAGTCCTCCTGTTCCCGCTGCACAAAGAGCTGTGTCAAATACCTTCCTAGCCTCATCGATGTTACCAAGAAGCCATTCTAGGTAGGCATACAGTTTCCAGAGAGAAAGGTGATTTCGGTTGTCAGGTGCTTTAAGAAGACTCTTGGCCAACTTTTTACTCTTCCTCCCTTGTACTTTCAGCTTCTTCTTTTTTTTTGCTTGGAGACACTGAACTACCTGCAGGGGAGAATCAACAGAACAAATTCTGAGAGGGGTTGGAGAAAAAAAAAGGAAAAAATAAAACTCAGTGAATTTCTTAATTTTATGACTGTTTTCATCTTGTTCCATATTTCACCACCAGCCAGACTGTTGCTATTGAGTACTGTAAGTTGTCACAACTGCCTGTTGTCAGCTGCCTCCAACACAGCCAAGTTACACAGGCTTACCATTCTTCTTCCTACCACTGCCATTAAGTAATATCAAATTCCACTCTTTTAAAAGGCCAACTGTTCAAATACAGAGCTGCAAACCTGTAACAGTTGAGAAAAGGAAAATAAATGATCCTGTGAGGCCAGATGCAGCTTATGAGTAGCACAATTAAACATCCAAGCAGCTTTTCCAAGTGAGAAATGTGCTGACAGACAAATCTGGAGATTGGACGGGAACATCACAGGAGACCTGGTCAGGTAGTTTGGGTAAGAGACAGGGAACTTTTCAATATGGAAACACAATGCTAAACTTTCTGAAGTGTTAGGAAGACAACCTGACAACCTGGACTCTCAGCCTTCTGTGGGCATCTGTTAGAGCAGTTTTACTTACCTAAATCCCTATTCAAGCGATAAGGTGTTCTTTCCTTCAATAACACTACCAATGTAACTTGCATAGGAAGCAGTAAGTTTCTGATAAGGTGCTCTTACATACCCCAACCATGGTATTGGGGATTATGCACTTGGTAGAATAGTTTGGTAAAAGTACTTGTCTGACTCACTTTGCCTTGTAAAAAAGTCACTTGCATCCACTCCTGTCCAGCATACAATGTATCATATAATAACATTTATCCAAAACTGCAAAAAAATTTTGTTATTAAATACCAAATTATTTTGTAATATGTTATGAATGCTGCTGTGTAACATGTACTGAAGAAAAGGGTTTGGGT
>VZTO01004130.1:2964-15049 GCA_013400615.1 Syrrhaptes paradoxus
CAGTGAGGGTGACAGAGCACTGGAACAGGCTGGCCAGAGAGGTTGTGGAGTCTCCTTCTCTGGAGACATTCAAAGCCTGCCTGGATGCGTTCCTGTGTGATCTGATCTAGGTGTTCCTGCTCCGGCAGGGGGATTGGACTAGATGATCTTTCGAGGTCCCTTCCAATCCCTAACATTCTGTGATTCTGTAACATTCTGTGATTCTGTGGCTCAACCAGATAAAAGTTGGAAAAATCCCAAGAAAAGCCTGCTCAGGCAAAATTCACAGACAAAAGAGGTGCTGTTGGTTGATTTCAGGCATGCATCTTGGATAGCAATGAGACAGAATGGGATGCAGGTAGCTGAATCTGGAAGCTTTTGTCCTGGCTGCAGGACCACAGGACTCCCAGTGCCCACTGGAATGCCATACCTTTGCTGTAGGGCTTGACTTCCGCTTAAAAGCAAGTGAGGATTAGTTCAACATGAAATCTGTGACCTGCTCCCTGCAGAACAGTGTCTCCTGGAGGATGGTAGTCCCAGGCCATCTGTCTGGAAGTAATGGCCTTTGGTTCTAGTCCCCTTCTCTTTGGACCCCACTCCTGAATCGAGGAAGCCCCTGTACCTTATCAGAGGTCCCTTCCAATCTCTAATATTCTGTGATTCTGTGACAGCACACCTTGGCACATGGCACAGATGAGTATAAATTTATATAGCAGGGGATCTTGCCACTTGGGCAATAACTAAAGTTAATGATTAGTATGATCTTTTGAGGGGTGAAGTTCTGTTTGAAACAGACCATACCATAAGACAGTCTAACTCTAGTTAGACACCAAATTAAGAGATCTTTATTTCTTCTCTTTGATTCCAGAGGAACTCTTGGTGTGCCTTTTAAGTCCAAAATTCAACCAGTGTCTGAAATTTGACATAATAGATCCCATGAAAGATGAAAAAATGATGGAACAGCTGCTTTGAAAAGAAGACAAATAAAAGGATTTACTGTGAAGATTTTTTTTGCATGTTAAAATCTGACATTGTGAGTGCTGAATATGGATTTCAGATGTAGGGGTGTAAGCACCTAAAGAAAAACTGTGATCTGATTTTCAAAAGTATTTTGTACTGAGATCCCTTACTAAAACCTGAAATGGCTCATACCTGCTCTTCCCATCAGAGTGAAATGTGTGTGGCTCACACATGCTTGGTGGCCTCAAGGCAAGCTCAGGGTTGAACCTTAGAAACAGTGATCAGAATTAAGTTGCCTAAAAAGCACCTAAGGCTGCTTGAAATATCTAAGACATATACATGGATGAAATGATTGTCCCACTGTACTCAGCACTTGGAGACTGCGCCTCAAATACTGTGTTCAGTTTTGGCCCTCACCACAAGAAAGTCATTGAGGTGATGGAGCAAGTCCAAAGAAGGGCAACGAAGCTGGTGAAGGGTCTAGAGAGCAACTCTTATGGGAAGCAGCTGAGGGAGCTGGGTTTTTTTAGCCTGGAGAAAAGAAGGTTGAGGGAAGACCTCACTCTCTACAACTACCTGAAAGGCTGTTGTTGTGAGGTGTGTGTCGGTCTCTTTTCCCAAGTAACAAGTAATAGGATGAGAGGAAATGGCCTGAAGTTGCACCAGAGGATGTTTAGATTGGGTATCAGGAAAAATTTCTTCACCCAAAAGGGTTGTCAAGCACTGGAACAGGCTGCCCAGGGGAATGGTGGAGTCACCAGACTTGGAGGTATTTAAAAGAGGTATAGATGTGGTGCTTAGGGACATGGTTTAGTGGTGGACTTGGCAGTGTTAGGTTTACTGTAGGACTCCATGATCATAAGGGTCGTTTCCGACATAACTGATTCTGTGATTCCATGATTCTGTGGTTTTGGTGGCGATGATACAGGAAACCTAAATGAGACCCCTGGTCTTCTAGAGTGGTACAAGGCAGCCAGATGAGATACAACCTCATGTGCCTCAAAATGCACTGGCTACATAACACATGGATGTCTGAAACCCAGTACCTCAGTACCACTTCTGCTGAGCTGTTTCCTTGGAACCATCTGCCATCTTCCATCTGCCCTGATATCCAGGAGAAAACCTAGGATTTTATAGAAATAACTCCCTGTTCAGGAGCATACCATCCCAATATGCCTGACACACAGTGCCCAATACACTTGCCTGCATGTTCCTACAGACATGAGCATTCGATTCTCTGTTATTTAGTGTCCCAGCAGAGGAAGGCTAATGTCAGCCAGAGAGGAGAGTTAGAAGTGATCAAAAATGCAAAGTGACTCCTCTTTCCTATCTATACATATAAACATCTTTCTATTCAAAATAAAAATGTACCAACTAATAGTAGCCACATTCCTTTTCAAGGTAAATTAATTTAGAAACAAGCTTAAATAGCCAATTCATAACATACTCCTTGAAATAACCTTTATCAAACCCTGACATGACCAGGGACCACAAGGGATTCAGACAGTGCAGGAGTCCTGCAATCAGTCGAAAATGGGTGTCTGCTTGTAGGGCCAGACAGTAAACACTGGACTTTTTGTTTCTGAGACAGTAGTTAGCCACATACTGAGGACACTGTTTCAGAAACTAAACCCTACAAAGCCTGCATTTCCCCATAGCTTAAGTTAGCTTTTGTCATGCCTCTCCCTGCATGAAATCTTTCAGTAATACCACCTGATTTTAAAGAAGCTTTTCCCATTGTTTTGTTTTTTTTTTTAAGAAGATGGAACTGAGAATTAAATTCATGCAGCCAGTGACAGCCAGTCACTCTGTTGCTCTGATGCCTTTAGAAATTGCAAACAAATGTGTTTCTGGTGCTAAAAAAAGAAACCCTAAACAAGTAAAAATCCCCCTGCCAGAGCAACTGTCTTAGTTCGTGACTTATACCTCTTCCATGCAGTCAGTTTTTCTAAACAATGACCAAAGTGTCCTTGTTTTATAGGAAACTCTCTCATCAGGAACTCTCTCCTGCAAATCCAGACATGCAGAAGTTCAGCACAGGAAGTCAGGCTGTCATGGCTCCAAGCATTGTTAATCATTTTTAAATGATCATTAAAAATCAGCAGCAGTGAAAGGATGCGGCTCTGCTGAGGTCAGATAACAAAAATGCCTATTTTTGTGGGGGGCGGAGTGTAAAACAAAAACACATTTTGCAGACTGAGTTTTAAAACACTCTATTCAATGTCTTGGAGCTTAGGACAGGAAAAGAAAAATAGAGTACTGCACTGCCAGTTTCTGAGGCAATTCCTACTCTGCTTCCTGTGGCCCCCCTTCCCAACAGACAGACCCACACTCCCTCTGTCTCTCTTTGTGCAACCACAGAGATTTCACTATACCCAGTGCTGCCTCAGGTCCAAAACCCTGGGTTCCCAAGACCTGCCAATGCTCAAAGTGCTGTATATTGCAATAATACTGCTCAATCCACAGTTTCTGGGTGTTGTGCCCTGCCTTAAAAACTTTTAAAACCTTTCACTTGTTAAAGTCTTTGGATTTTAAACCTTTAAAATTTAGATCCAGTTTAAGTCTTGCAATGCAGCCCAATTTTTGCATCTATTGGTGCTGTACCTATGCTTTGCCACTATTAAGTATGCCCACCCATGACTTCGATGTCATTTGTGCCGTCAACTAATACTGACATAAATGTTTTCTACCCTGTTGTTGTGAGAAACAAACAGTGCAATGTATGTCTTCCTCCCTTCTGAACCTTTCCTATACACTACCATATGGTTTCTGTACCAAGGGCACTCCACCATCTGGACTGTGAAGCATAATGCCGCAAGGAAGACATTGACATAAACCAATCTATGTTAAGACCCAGACCTCAGACACATGGTATCAGTGTGGCCATACAGCTGGCCCCAGCAGATGAGGATGGATTACTGAGTCCCCAGTAGCTTTGCCACTTCCTCCCTCCATCAGTGGTCCAGGTTCTTGGCTGCAGCAGGCATGTCCGTGCAACCCCTTTGGGCCCAGCATGGTTAAAGACGCTGCCCACCCTGCCAGCAGGATGATGCCATGGTGCTTCTCAGGCAGGAAAAGCTCTGATTGCCCACCCTGAAGCCACCCAGCATCCCTGTGGCACTGCCTCAGCCAGGCAAGAGTGGTCTTGATGGAGGTATCAGAATCAAACTGACGGCCATCAACCTTTTTCCTTTTACACCCTCTTTCTTTTTTGTGAACTCCCCCAGTTTAACCCTGTAGTCTCCCAGCCCCAGTTATACTCCTGCCTTTCCCTCCCCAGATCTTGATCACCACCACACCTCCAGGGACTGAGCCCTGCATTACCTCCTTCCCTCACCTGCCTGAAAAATAACCTCCATTTCAGTCAGGAGGAGAGGATGAATATAGATTAAACCTTTTCACAGTACATAAAGGCAGGACCTTTTCCTCCAGCCCATTTTTGTTAGTGTCTGTGGTGCAAATGCTGCCCATAACCACTACACAGAGAAAATATCGATAACCTCTGGTGGCACCTCCAGTGTGTGCTGCCTGGGCCAGCATCGCAGGGGGGGTGCTCTGTGTTCCAGCTCTTTCCTCCTTATATTGCTGCCCCTGCCTGTACAGGTGAACCTCAGAGTCCAACAGCACCACTGCACTAGCCAACAAAACCCTGCACTGCCAGGAGACCACAGTGAAGCTTTCCATCACAAATACACGCATTTTAAGAAAAGCTGAGAAAAAACAGTGGCTGATGACCTTACAAAATATGTGCTTATTAGTCTGCAGTTATCTTCCCAATTCAGTCTTGCACCTTTTTACTTCAATTTATTTTTTCTGCTTGCTTCACTGCAAAGCATTGAACCCAGCTGCTTGGCAACTGGTTCACAGCTGTAGTTGCTAAGGAACTGCCAAAGAAAGTAGATTAGTCTCCAGTAACCTGTTTCATTGTCAGAAATGTTTATTTTGCATAAAGGCAATAACTGTACACAAAGGGGTTTATTGAACTTGGATGAACAAGCAAATTACACAGCATTATTTCTCCTTCCAATAGCTTTCTCTGCTGTCACAAAGCTCCATGCAAAGGTTCGAGCTTTTCCTCAGGATTTATTTATTCAAATTTGTGCACTCCATTCAGGGCCAAAATAGAGGATGTTGGCTCACAGACCTGCACTCCAGTTTCCCCAAGGAAACATGCATGAGGGATATCTGTGTCCTCTGCCCTTTCTCTCCAGGAGTGCTCACTTGCCAGCCACAACACCAGCCCCTGCCCTGCCCCAGACCTGACAGCCAGGGAGGTCACAACAGCCTGCTGACCAACACGAGCCCAAAATAGCACTGGTGCCATCATTCTGTGGAGCTCATTTTTCCCTGTTCAGCTGCTGACTGCCCCATCTAGACAGCAGGGGAGGGCAGGCTGCGCTTGCAAGGCGGGCAGCCTGCCCTCCCCTGCCTGTGCCGCCCTGCAGCCGTGCTGTCCATAGTGTCCCGCCTGGCTCAGGCTCTGCAAGTCACCTCCACACGCCACTGCTGGCTACAGCCGCCAGAGCAGCACTGGAACAAACCTCTTCCAAACACACTGCCTTCAGCAAGGAGCAAGTGCCTTCTCAGTCACTTACTCCAAACAAGAAGTCTGACTATATCTCTGTTTTTCCTTGGGACCCAGTTCCTCCCATGGTCTTGTGTCAGCACTTTTTCCTGCACCCAGAGCCTTGTATGTTTGTTAGATTTCTGACATTTCTTCAAATGCTGTTTGGACAAAAATAGACAACAGGAAGGGATGAGCTGTTCAAGGATTACAGTAACTATGGATTCGGGGATAAAGAACAAAAATAAATGCAAGAGGTAGTAAGAACTACTGCAGTCCTCAGAGCTCCCAGGTAATGTTGCTCACACCACCTCACTCCATAACTCTGCTGTGCCCTAACCCTGGCTGCTGATACAAGCACAGTTTTGCAGACTTTCATGCACAGATTTCTGGAGATTCAGGGACCACTTCTAAGAGGCCTTACAAAGTTAAATGTTAAAACCAAACCTATCATCAGTAAGCATAAATTCTTCACTGCATCTCCACTGGCAAAATGTTCAGGGATCTGCAGATCAAAAGTGGGTTGAAAACGTGAAACCCAAAGCCTATATCTTTTACAGAGTCACTCAGATCTCAAATCCAAGACATGAAGTGGTAAAGGACTCCTCAGTCCATTGATGCACCACCCTAGTATGTCCTTTCAATTTTTTTTGTCTTCTTCTGTTTTAAAAAAAAACTGAAGTCTTAAGATGTCAAAAGAAGAAAAGCTTCCAGCCATGAAATCTAGTGCTGATTACCATATTGATTAGTTCTAAAATGAAAATTGCAGAAATTTCCCATGTGGGGTGAATTTAAATTCCATGGGCAGTCACAGAATGGCAGGTGGAAGTACACAACACCAAATAAAACCAGCACATTCTTCAGTAAAGAGAAAAACTTAAAGTTGGGTATCTGGCAGATTTGTGTCCTCTCTTCTCAGTGTAGTAACCTCAGTTACCCTATTCCTCTGTGTCACTGATGTGCCATGGCCAGTCTTCTTCTACATGCATGAAGACTGGCTGAATGATACCAAAAAGTTTGTCAAATATCTGAGTTATGCCCACCTTTATCTCTGAAGCACTAATACAGGTCTCTTTCCTCTCTCCAGCTATTGATTTTCCAAAAACCCATTGGTACATATTTAATGTTAAGATGTCTGTCACCTCCTTCAAACTCAGTTAAATTTGGCTGGCAGGTTACAGAGTTACCAGGGGAGAAGGAGCTGATGCACAACTGGAGAGACAGGCTGTGTTACCACAGAAAACTCAGTTCCTTAGCAAACCTGTCTACAAGTTGATGTACAAGCATTACAGTTACAAAAAAGGAAAAGTAACAAAGCTCTTGGAAAACTAGGCAATCCACAGAAAAATGATAAACCAAAGGTTTTGTACTATATCTACAGCAATTTTGATGTAGGCACCGGTGCAGGGATATCTAAGAAAGGGCTCCTAGACAACCCATTTCAGGTACTTTCAATCAGCAGGAAAGCTGTCATTGTAGATTTAATGGAAAGAACAGTGCACTTACATTTTGTAAAAACTGATAAGAGACACACCATTTCACAGTGTGCTTTGTGGGGCTAGGTTTTCATTACTCTAGCAAGCAATGCTAGCTTCTTCCCACCAGCCCAAGATTACAATGTCAACATGGTACAGCTACTCAGGTGCTAGCAAGGGAATTAAATTCACAGCTATATAGCCATAAATTGAACTGCTACCATATCGACTCCTCACAGGTGACATTCAACAAAACATGGTGCCATCAATCTCTCTTCTCCACTCCCTTCTTCTCCCCAGGAGATCCCTAATTGGGGATGTCTCTGTTATACTACCTTATGTTACAGTGGCTGGAGGCTGATGTAACTTTTTCAACATGTTGCGAGATTTTTCCAATAGAACAATTTGTTAGGTCAAGGAGATGTGGAAAAAAAAAAAAAAAAAAAAAACACAAACCCACCACTTAAGTTAGAGGTGTTTTGTAGAAGCTTCTACAATATAAGTGTTACAAACACTGAATTCTTCATGTCCAAGTTGTGAAACAATGCCTCGTGTTATATTCCCGTGGCAATTTTCTCTTTAAAAAAGAGAGAGGGCTGTAATTCTCTTCTCTGTTTCCAAAGTATGATCTCACCCTCCAGATCTAGTTAAGGACAGAAGCAGCCTAAAACTATAAGGACAAGAACTGTAAGGGCATCTGTGTACTCTTAGTCCATGAAAGACCTTTCACATAAGTTTACACAATAAACTGGTGTGATAGTCCAAAGCAGAACTCTCGTCACTGTAATGTAGCCAGATGTGTAAGAAGAGGTTCCAAAAAGAATAAATTAAAATGTGTGGATGATGTCAACAAAACATACCATTGTTATTCCCTTTGTCTGTTTGGAATATTTGTACCTCAGGAACTTTATACAGCATTTTAATGAAACCATGGCATGTGTTATCAGTGGTACAGTTATATCCTCTATAAGACAGATCTAGTTTAAAATTATGTAAAAATTATATTATTCTCAGTTAACTCAGAAAGAAAATTAGAAGAATAATAAATTACTTTTTAAAATTCTGTAGGATCAAAATCTGTTTGAAACATATTGAATTTCAAATATGCCACAAGGTTTCAAAAAAAATCCTCTATAAGACAGAATGTATATACACACATATATTCTAAAAATTTGATAGTTGTTCTTATGAGATTTCTGGCTAACTTGTACTGGTTTATTCACAAGCTTTTCTGGAGAAGTTAGGAACTTAATAAGTCTTTGATCTTAAATCTAATTTCCTGTTCCTTCTGGAATTATTCCCTATGGTTTATACACCAGTCTGAACAGACAGAAAGCAAAATCTTGGTTAAATACCAGGCAGAATCTTTATCATGTGCTTACATATGTCAATCCTGATGTGGCATGTATCACTTCCTCAGTTTATCACTCTGGAGAGCAATGCTAGATTCTTTTCCATACAAGACTATTATGTCAACATGACATCACTAACATTCAAGATCAAGATAAAAGAGAAGGAGAGGTATTAGTGCTTTGTTACAACAAGGCAAAAAGAAACATGAATCTTTGGTCATTTATGGATAATGGGCTGGAGAAGGAGGGTAGCTGGGATCACTAGTGGGAGCAGGAATAGGACAGGGGAACAGTGCATTAAGTGATAAGGATTTTCTATTTCCCTCGTATGCAGGGAAGTAGCTGAGAGGAGCCATTATAATGCCTGAACCTCCTTTTCTGTTGCTGTGTCTCTGAGGCACTTCTTTGGCTTCTGTCTCTCGATAAGTCTGAATCCATTGGGATTCAGAGCAGAAGTCAATGCCAAAACATTTACATCAAAGAGTAGCTAATTCAGACATTGGACCCCAAATTGCTCTTCTATAAGTAGCATTGCTTAGACTTCTTTAATTGAAATTATGAGTGCAAGGATGAGCTCTACTGCAAAATAGATCATCCCGTCAAAGCAGTAGCCCTTAAACTATACCTCAGCCAAGGGCCATCTTTCTTCTGGAATCAAAGTAAAGCAGCCTGTTTAGCTGTGTGTAAAAGTAATTTAAAAATTCAAGACGTATTATCTCAGTGTGGATGCCCATTTTGCACAACGGTAATTCTGCTGAACTCAGCAGAGGGGCTTCACCAAATGTACTCTAATGTAAAGGGAATGCAATTAAGCATGAAACTTTAGTATTTCTTTGGATAAAGAAATGAGTCATTGTTGCTGCTGCTGCCAATCAACCAGAAGCAAAGCCTGGCTGTAAACAATTCACAATCAAACAAATGCTGGCAGAATAGAAAGTTGTTACTTTTGGCTGTAGCTATTGGCATGGTCTTATAACACACACACAAGACATGGCTCAAATTTTGCACACTGCATATCAAAATTAGACAGCAAAGAAAGGATACCATTTCCTTTGAAGTGTCTCAAGGGTATCTTGTTTTGTTCTAGTGCATGAATAGCTAAAATAACTGACTGTGAAGACAAAACACCTATTAGAGTCCCAGATTTTAAGAACTACTGTAATCATCCAGTTTGACTTTGTGCAAAACACAGACCACAGAATCTCATTAAACAGCTCTTTTGTCAAGTCAAGTGCCTTCTGGTTGGGTTAGGGTGTTGTTCTGCAGAAAGTTATCCAACCTTGATTTGAAAACATCAAGTGATACAAAATCCACAGCATCCCTAAGTACATTGTTCACTGGATCATCACAGTCATTTCTAATATAGCCTCAGGCTCTGGCTGAATCTCATATCTGCTAGATTAAAGAGCTCTCTGCAATCACAAATACTCCCTTCCATGCTTTTCGATATCATGGGCTGAGTCTCCCTACTGCAGCAAACTGAATAGGCAGCCTCTAGCTGTACTGCACAAGCTGAATGTACAGTACATATAATCAGCAATAGAGAGTGACTCCTGGCTGTAATGGTTTTACTGAGTACTCAAAATACTCAAAATGTGCGAGTGTGCCGGAGGTGTCACCTTCTGCCCCCACCTAAAGGGAAGAATTGCAAGGAGGCTGTGGCTGCTAAATGACTTGTCTACCTCCATCTGGATGATAGTGGACAGAGAGACTAAGAATGGTCTGTGGCCCATATGAATAGTGCTCACAGGCCACGGGAGAAGTAACAGTATCCAAATGAAGTCCTCTCACCAGTTCAATAATGATGTAGCCATCAGCGCACGTAAATCCCTCTCAAAGCAAAAGTTTTTCCTAACACTATGATTCATGGAGTTCATTTCCAATTGTCTGCCTAGTCTTTAAAGAGATTGGACAGCACTTTCCAAATGCCCTGACTAATGCCATACGCAAGGTCTGTTCAGCTTCCCTCTTCCTACTCTCTGTCATTCTGATCACACATTCAAGGAACAAGCTCCCTTCCATGCACCCTTACATTGTAAGTTCATGCTCTGTTGATTATCCACCATAACCCTTGAGCCTGTTGGAGTCAATGCTCTGCAAAATGCAGTCTCAGGGCTGTATGCTATGAGAAGGATGTACATTACCTGTTCCTTAATGGATAATGTTGTATCTGGATGTCAAAAAGTTTAAAAAAGCAAGCAGCTACACAACTATTTGTCAGCATTAGGACATAGCATTCAGTAAGGGGAATACTTTTATTTAATTTACTCAAGTATTGCCTCAAATTACAGTTAAATGTCTGCTGCAAAGCCTCACAGCAAATATTATTAGACAGTCATGCCACATATGTTATATGTCTTTATAAGATTAGAGGTCACCAGAGTCACTAGAGTGAACAAAGCCAATCCAAAATACTCTGTCTAAAATTACCATCAAGACGGCTCCATACTCCACTCTAAGACAATTCTTATGACATCTATAATGTTCACCAGAGTAGGATTCTGGCCTCCAAAAAGACTTCATCCAGGGATAGGTGCAGAAAAATTGAGATGAAAAAATATGTGACAAAAAATTATCTTCTCCTTTAGCATGGGGGAGGGGCAAAAAAAGAAAAAAAAGATAAAAAGGAAAAAAAAGTTCCAAGAAAATTAAAACTTTTCCACAAAACCAGGATGCTCCAGAAGTTAAAACATACCAACAAATCAAAACCCAGTAGATTTTTAGATTTTAAAACAAGACCCCAGTGTTTTGTGGGCATGACTGTGCAGGCCCCTCCTGGGGACAGCCCCTCATCCAGGGCTCCTTCCCTGTGGTGCCCTACAACTTCACAGATGTCAGAGTGCACCACGTCCCTCTCTTGTGCCTCCACACATTAGATAGACCTCTGCGCTGCACTACCAGGAAGAGAATTTCTTACTGCTCTGTAGCATACACCAGTCTGCAGTCTCAAAATCAGATTCAGTATAATTAACTTCAAAACTTCAGATTCACTTAAAAACTAGTCTTACAGATCATGACACAAAAAAGATGCCAAAATGCCTATCTCAGTCTCTCTTCCAAAAGTGGCCAGTAGCAGATGCTACAACATGTAGAGTACAGTACGTAAGTCTCAATTATCAGTCTATGAGCTACACAGGAGTAAACAGAGCCAGAGATGGGATCCACACCTCTGGATTTAATAGCAACAGACAAACCTATCCTCCAAAAGCTTTTACATATCTTTTTGTGACTCCACTGGCACTTCTGGTATCCACCAAGTCCCATGCCAATGAGTTCTTCCTCTGTTTTAATCCTAAAAAATTGCCAATTATCTGTATGAATATATACCCTGCTAACTTCATCAGGTATTGATTAATTTGTGCTTTGTAAGAAAAAAAATGAATAGATTAGTTATCTATTCATATCTATTCAATAGATATTTTACATTTCTCTTCAAATTTTCTCAGACCATCTTCCTCCAAACTGCAAGTCTGAGACCATTTTGTTGGCATTGCTTCCCTTCCCTGTGACATTTCCTGTCCTACTTGTTCTTCTAGTCGAAAGTGACCAAAACTGCGCACAGTGTCCAAAAATAGATGTGCTAGAGATTTATGTCACATACTAATGACACTTTCTGGCTCATTCCTTACAATTCTCATAAGGATTACAAGTGTTCTTTTTGCCCCTCTGACCACATCCAATTGTTGGGCTGACATTTTCGGGACTTCTTATGATGTTTATATACATATATACACACACAATGCCCTCTGTCATTA
>VZTO01004130.1:15297-29582 GCA_013400615.1 Syrrhaptes paradoxus
CATTGCATATTTGTATATAGTATTATTTCCAATATTATTGTAGTTTAGTTATTAAATTGTCTTTATCTCAACCCACGAGTCCTCTTTGCCATTTACCTCTTTAATTCTCTCCCCTATGATTGGGTGGGAGCAGGGACTGTGTGAGCGGGTGTGTGTGGTTTGGCCCCCAGCCAAGGGCCAACCCGCCACACTCACTCAACTCTCTGGGAGGGAGTGAGCAAGTGTCTGTGTGAGGCTTTCATTGCCAGATGGGGTTAAACCACAACAAGCTCCCAAACTTTTAAAGGGGCATTCTCATTCAAAGAAGTCCCTGTTCCAAGTCTTTTCTCACAATCTGCTAAAATCCAAGGGTCAAAGCAAGGTCTATGAGCTGGAAGATTTCCTAGAATGAGTCTGTCACCTCCAAAGAAAAAATAGTCTTTCATCTGTTATCAGAAAAATCTTAAAGTGACATCATAGACACACAGCAAAAGCGTATTGCTGGGGCAGTAGGGACTATGGAAAAGACTTCCAACCAACATGGTGTATAACATGGTACTGGCAAATTCTGTTGAAGGACCCATACCATCTCCTCAGCAATGAGAAAGGGAAGACACAGTGCAATGTAGATAACTGACAAGCCAGAAGACAGAAGTGCAGCAAGTGAAAGGTACTTGCAAAATGATCCATTTGGGACTATGGATTTTGAACTCTGACAAATTTGAAAGGCTGATTCCAGATCCCAGAGGAGGACCTGGGAGAAGTTAGCAGGAAGAAGGAGTGCCACCTGGGAGAGAATCCACACCTGCACTGTCCATAGGACACCGGTCCTCCCATGCATACCACAGAAAACTACAATGCTTTGAAATCCCAAATTAATCTACCAACAATGAATTATCACCTAGCCTCATAAAGTCTACAGGATCTTCCCACTTGTCTCCCTGGGGCCAGTTTTCACCTGTCATATCTGAAGATGGGCTTGTCACCTTTGTTTTGCCATGCCCCACTCCCTGTCACTGGGCTAAGAGAAGCAAGCATCTTTTGGGTAGCCATGGGAACAGACAGTTGAGACACACCAGCACATGTTCCAGCACATATTCCATCAGCAGAGCCAGTACATGTGTGCTACAGCATCCCACTTCTGTTGTAATTGTGTGTTATCAGCTGTAGCTGAAAGCAGATATAGAAAGTGTACATAAGTGGGAGGAGATAGTATAGTTTATTCTCATCTCGTGTGGCTACAATAAGTTTTGAAACAGCTTTGATGGGCAGGTCAAACAAAAATTTACAGTACCAAGAAGTAAATAATTTTCAGCTTATGACTAAGAGTTGTATGAAAATTATAGAGAAAAGAGAAAAAGTGTACTGTTGGAAAAATGAGGCACAATTGCACATTTCTCTCATTTATATTTCACTATATTTTATACACTGGAAAAAAATAACTAACCCAAACAACAAAATCCTGATTTTGCATTACCAGCTCCTGAAGCATCTCTTCAGGTAGTGAAAGTCAGTGGAGTTATGTTGATTTACAAAGCCTGAGGATCTGTCAGCCTCATTTTTTTGAGTACTGGAGTTCACCATCAATGTTGCATTTTTTCAGGTGCCTCTGACAACATCCTGACATTGACAAAGATTAAACGAACACATCCAGTAAAACAAAGCAAAGGAAGGAATGGTAGCAAAGAATTTGCCTATAGATGGTCTAAGAACATTGTGCCAGAGGTCATTTTATATTGTTTTTAACTAAATGAAGGGAAATAGCAGAAGAGTTTTCCAACTTATAGCCCCATAACAGGAAAAACATAATCTCTTGAGAAGAAGGTAAGGTGTAATGTAATGTAAGATTATAGAATCACAGAGATGAAACAAGTGCAGATAACCTTTAGAAGAGAGCTTGGGAGTGTTTGAAACAGCATTTTGGATCCTAGCTTGCAGCTTGTTTGAGGTGGCCCCACTGAAACCAATGAAGAAATCTCCCACTGATTTGAATGCACACAAATCCTGACCTACTCTGAACTCAAAACCCCTACACAAGATTCACAAGAATTTGCATTATTATACACAGGACTTAAACGTCAAAGACATTTCCAGCTTCCCATACTGCAAACACTTGTGTATTAAATAAATCATGGTCTGCATATCCCAATAAAAGTGCACTGTCCACAAATACTGCTGTATTTCTTTTTGACCTCCCCACCAAGGCAGTTTTCTCCTGACTTGTGTGGAAAATCCATGGTGCCAAACAATGGGATAAGCCTGTGGCTAAGCAGGAGGTGCTGTTGGCACAGCTTAGCATAGCAGGAAACAGCGCAGAAGGGGCAAAATCCCCCAGGATTTTGCAAGGAGTCCC
Source organism: Syrrhaptes paradoxus (assembly GCA_013400615.1). Lineage (NCBI taxonomy): Eukaryota > Metazoa > Chordata > Aves > Pterocliformes > Pteroclidae > Syrrhaptes > Syrrhaptes paradoxus. The sequence goes on from VZTO01004130.1 coordinate 17,630, forward strand.
AAGGATTTTCCCAGGAGATTGCAAGACTCAAACATGTCCCTATAGGTTGGTTTGTTGTTTGTTTTTTTTCTCCTAGGATAAACCAGCTAGAATTTCTATTTTTTTTAACCTTAAAACCCATTTAAAATGCTCAGCATAATTTGGCACAATTACTTGAAGACTCAGAAACAGGAAAATTATTTTCTGATACTAAATATATACATACGAGTAATTATAATTCCATAGTGTATGATTTCTTTTATTTGAGTGTTAAATATTCTAGTTTTTCTGTGGAATCTCAAGAAATTGCTGCCATACCAAATATCCTTCTAAACTGACTTAGCTTTGGGTAATAAAACAGAACTGCTGATGCACCATAATTTCCAGTAAGACTAAGGACACAGATGGCAGGAGAAAATGGAGCTGTCAGAAACTGTGAGCATTCATATAGACTGTCACACTATCCTGATGCTTTTCCCCCACTACTGTGTTTCTGCAACGTGCAATGCCTGAGAACTACTGACGTTCAAAATGGAGCAATGTGCCTGGGCTTCCACATATATAAGTGATTTGGAAGCCACAGAAGAAACTGTAAAAAGCTATATTTAATGTATTATTCAAGATAAAGCTGACAGTTTTATAAAAAATGCACCAAGACAGCAATGAGAAATACAATGACATCTGCTCTAAAATACTTAAAGAAGTGAAAAGTCTTCAAATTTAGGAGTGCAGATCTGTAGTCAAGTGTTGTATTTGGCAATAGATACGTACCTTTTCCTTTTCCCCCTTTTAAAGTTCAGCACTGTATTTATAGGCATCAAGCTACTTTACAGAGTGAGAAACTTATTATTTTCTTTGCTGAGTTGAAACCCCTAAGAAACTAAGAAAAGGGAAAGAGGTCCTTAAACCATTCCCTCAAAGCACCACAGGAGATCTGCTACAGCACCACTGCCAGAAGCCAGACCTCTGTCACAGTTTTGCTTTTTATCCAAAAGGACATCTTTTAATTTCAGATATTATTAAAACATCTTAAGGTATAAAAAGAGAAAGAAAAAATAATAAAAAGCAGTAACTTATGAGAGGTTACTTTCATACTATCTTAAATAAACCAACCAGTGGATACAACCCTATATCCTCCATATATTCCTTCAGTGACTTTCTCTGGTACACTTGGAATCTGAATGCCAACAACAACACTCTGCGTCAACCTGGTTCTCTCCACAGCAGGACACTACAGACAGGAAAGCCTTTCCATGTAGTGTAGATGACCAAGGCAGACATCTCACACGGAAGACATAATGAAGCAAAAAAGGAACAGGAGAGAGCGAAGGGCCCAAATACAAAGCAAATAGTCAACAGGTTGTTTGATGAAGACTTCATGATAGATTTCATGAGTGTTGTTTCCAGATTTATTCTCATCTAACTGAGAAGACTGAAGAGAGTCACAAAAGATGAGTAGGAATCTCATATTGATCCATGATTTGACAGACACAATTAGGTCAGCAGTTCAGAAATAAATAGAAAGTTGTTTAAGTTAACATTATTTTTTTGGTATTATTATTGATAAGTTAAAAAAAAAAGAGATAATTAATGTTACAGGTTAGAATATTTCTTTTGATCCAAAATGAAACACGGCTTCTCTTGAAGGTTTTCCTTTAAAAAATACTTTAAATAACTTTATTTCCATATTTGAGAGAATGTTCTGAAGTTATATATATTTTGGTCAAACATATAGTTTGGTCAAACCAAATCTGGAATTGTTGCTCTTATTTAAATAATTCAGAGAGTATGAATGAGGTGAAACATTAGGTCACTCTAGCAATAAGGCCAAAATAAAGTGAAAGCTGTTGCAGAATTTGGAGTCACATGTCCTAGAACTTCAGTCATCACATTTTGATTGGTCAAACTATGCCTGCTCCCCCTTCCTAAACGCAGGTAGTACTTTTCTTTAAATGCTAGACAGCATCTACTTTATGGAATCACGTTTGTTCAGCTGAGCAGATTATTAATTCATGGACACTATAATTTTATGGAAGTATCTGGTATTAGGAAGCTAATTTCCTTAGCTGCATATGTCCTGTTTCAGTCTTAAAGTGTCTCTCCTGCAGTGTAAAGGAGAAAAAAATATATATATTTGAGCTTAATAAAATACCATTTAGGGACAGACAGAAGAAACATTTGTAATGTGATTGTACTTGAGAGCATCTCATTAACTGGATCCACCCTTCTCCATAGAAACAGAAATTCCTATGGGCAAGAAATCTTCCTAGATCATGTTAATTATTACCTCCCATTACATTTATTTATATCTGACATATATTTTCTGAGTAAACTAATTAGACAAATAAGGACATAGAAGCCAGATCAAGTTTTAAAATGATTTTTCAAAATGTTGATAATGGTGATATTTCAGACTTGCACTTACCTGTTTTTACACTGGTGCCTTTCAATTTTTTTCTTCTGTCAGGATGTAAGGATGGCATGACAAGAAGGAGACCAAAAGCAGTGCAGCTTTCCACCGGACGGAACAGTTACTCTACAGTCTGTACAATCCTGCTTTCCCATCTGTACCTGCACCTACTTCTCTTGAAATTCACTTGGGAGCTTGGAATTTCACCCCAATTTAGCAACCAGCTGATAGACACCAGGGCAACTCTCCAGCATGCCAGAGAACTGGTTTGGAGACATAAAGACTGCATTTCCAGACAGAAAATACAGTGTGTATTTGCCCTTCTGATTCATACACTTGGATGAGACTGTGAGAATACCTTTGAAGGGCAAGGAATGAATGGCTGCTTTGTTTTGCTGTCCTCCCTCACAGTCACCTGCAGGACATGCAAATGCAGCATCACAGGCTGGCCAGCATGCAATGGGATTGTGTCCCTGGTACCATTGGATGGGTTTGCAGCTGATGTTTCTCCACTGGCAGCAGTGAAGGTCTGCAAGCACAAATCTCTCCTCTCTCTCTCACTAAAAGGCAGTCCCAAGGCACACACAGCACATCCAGCTCTCCCTTACACTTTTTTCTCCTTTCATCCCTCCACTGTTCAGAGTGTTTCCCTTCTTTTCCTTCCCACTTTGTCACATACACTGAAAGCCGGCAATGGTTCTGATCATGAGATGCTAACGCTGGCTCCAGGCCAGCCTTGCCCACTTGCACTGTAAGCTGTGTCACACACTTCATATGTTTCATACATTTTCAGGTCTGTTGATGTGATGGTTTTACTCTGGCTGGGAGTCAACTCCACACAGCCGCTTGCTCACCGTCCCCCATCCTGGGGATTGGGAAAAAAATTAAAGGGGTAAAGAGAAAAAATGCTTGTGAATTGACATAAGAACAACTTAATAATTAAACTACAATAATAATGGGCATAATAATAATTATTATGATAATAGTAATATGTAAAAATATACAAATGAGTGATGCACAGTGATACTGCTCACCACCTGATGACCAAGGCTCAGCCCGTTCCCAGCTAACGATCCTGGAGTAGGAAGAGTCTCAAAACTGCACTCCCAGAATGGACATAAGAGCCTGAGCATCTGAGACCAAAAGCTGAATAAGGGAGAGGATGTCCCTGGGAGAGGGACCACCCAGAGAGTGCTGACCCAGAGCAAGAGAACTTCTGGGCAGACCCTTACCTATATAATGGGCATGGCGTGCATGACATGGAATAGACTATTGGCCACTTTGGGTCTCAATTCTCATACTAAGGTCAAATCCTAGGCTAGTAATTGGGGCTGTGCTCTGACCCTGCAGCTTCTCCTGCGCCTGCAGACACTGGTACAGCAGAGAAGCTGAAGAGTCCTTGACTGTCCTGGCAACAACTGTAAACATCAGTATGTTATCAGCCTTCTGCTCAGCACAAATCCGAACCTGCCTCTTACTAACTACTGTGAAGAAAGTTAACTGTCTCAGCTGAAGCCAGGACAGTTGAAAATACAGTTCCTTCAGGTTACTGTTACTGTTGGCTCTGGTAATTCAACACGTGCTCAGCAAGAGAGTGACTCTAGGTTTCTATACTATATCACCTCTGGTCTCAATATACTGTATTTGAAAGTAAATAGATGCTAGCTTTCCAAAACATCTTTGCAAAATTAAAATTTAGTAATATAAAGCAAGAGAGAAAGTTTCTCCAGAGGATGACCCTAGTATATCCATGCTTATTGACTGAAACATCCTGACTGTTAGATCCCAAACAGGAGGGGAAAACATTCGAACTTATTATGACACATAATCCCTCCCTTTTAGCACCCTCCTGTGTGCTTTGTAGAGAGTCAGGGGGTGAAAAAAAAAAGTGAGGAGTGGTTTTGCATGTCTGTAACAACTATGTTACTCTTCCCAGCATGAAATATGCATAGGAAGGGACCCAACACACACTTTCAACTGGTAAGGTGCTTCTGAGTTGTATGCCCTGCCTATGTTCATTTAACTGGTTTATGATCACAGTTTTGTTCAAATACATGCTACTGTCTCAGGACAGCCTGGAGACATCTGTGAAACACCACCTCCTTCCACCCAGGAATTTCTGTACTGGATGGGGAAGGTACTGATGGACTTTGCATTATTCAGCCTTCAGCAGATATGACAACTTCAGATTCAGAGTTTTGAGTTCCAAGGTCTTCTAGAGGACCCTTATACATGAGGGTTTCAGCTCCCTTGGGAAATCCATTCTGTGGATAATAAAAGCCTTTCTAACACCAGGAGATCAATTCTTTCTCAGCTCTGGTAGCGGAAGGACAGTGAGATGCTTTGTCTGACCTGCACTGTTATCTGCATTATGTCACTGACAACACAAAAGGGCTGGAAGAATGGAGCAGCAAATCCCTCAAGTTTTTAATCTATGTTTTGATTCCTAGACTGTGCTCCACTCATATATACACACATGCACATATATATATAGTACAAATATATTGCACATGGGCGAAGAAAGAAAAATGCTTAAAGAGTTACTTGAGGTGGAGATATAAGAAGCCCAAATCAGAGCAGTCAAGGCACCCCAACCAATGACAGACAGAAACCTGCAGAGCATTCTGCCCCTGCCAGGACTCTGGAGAGCCAGATATGTTGGGGCTGGAGGGTGTGGGGTGGAAAGCACTGCTGTGGGGTTGCAGGCAAAGAAATGAGACATTCCTGAGGGAGCCTGCTGCCCCTGTGTGCAGGTTGTAGGAGAGATGATGAGTCTGGCTGTCTTGGTGTCCTAAGCCCATCACACTACATTCGTCCATAGAGCCCAGGAGGGTGAGCAGGTTGCAGCTGCAGGGAGTGGAAGGGGAAGCAGGAAAAGCTGTAGCAAAGAGAGGGAGGTGGCAAGAGTCTAGAAGTTATGGATTAGCTCAGATGAGGGAAGGCTTGGTGAGAGAGAGAAGCAAGAAATATCACCATCCCTCTCACCTCCCAGACCCCACTGACTCTTCCTCATTCCTCCTCTTCAGCCATGGTCCCTTGTACTTCCTTTCCCATCTCAACCCTCAGGCTGCTCCCTCCCACAAAAGAACCAGTCACTACCACCACAAAAGAGTTTTGCTTCTCCAAAGACCGGGAGAGAATAAGGCATGCTGGCTCCACTGCTGGAAGCTCATGGTATTGTGAGCCTGGTGAAAAGACTCGGACACGCAGCAGCCTCTAGTTGAGGCCATGAACAGCTGGATAAATCCAAGAGCTGCCTTGGACTTCTTTTTATGTATTTCAAGGTCTAATCTGCCTCTGGCCAGCAGCAACAGAGAGCAAGTATGATTTACAACTACCTTTTCTAGTGTAGCCAAAGACTATTCTTTCTTCCAGACTGGAGATATTTAATCTGTCCCAAAACAATCTTTTTTTTTTCCTTTTTTGCAAAGCATTTTTTGCCTCTGCTCTTTGATGTCAGTGCCAATACTTCCATTTATTCCATCAAGCACAGAGTTTGTCAGCATGAGATACAGGGAAAACCAGGAGGCTCCCACTTTAACATGCATGGGCAGGACATTTCACCGTGTGACTAAATCAGTCTCCATCTTTTCTAATGAAAACTGGCAGTACACTAGCCACAGTGCATTAGATGACCCCACACAGTGTGCAATTTACTGGGTGCTGTAGCACCAGGGTGGCAGTGTGGCATGTACCAGACCCCCAGTGAAGCCAAAAGCATACCAGCAGCTGCAGTGGGCTGGTTGTCACATCAGGTCAGCTAATCATCTTCACAGGACAAGAAAGAAGTTACACACCTGATTTTTCGGTAGGCTTTGCCATGTGTCACAAAGTGCTATGTTTTTCCCTTCACATTTTTGCAAGTAGTTTCCTTTGTGTCCTCTCTGATAGCAGAGAGATGTTCATTCAGTGTAAAATGACTCCTAAACAGACAAGGGACATCAACTTTTGACACTAGCTGACCCATGACTTCATACTACCTTGCGCTGAAATGCCCCTGGCAGGCTGAGCTTCCAGCACAGCTACTTGGCAATGACAGCCCCTCCTACCCTGTGATGTAGGGTGCTGCTCTTTCAGGGCCTTACTGCCATAACCCCAGAGAAAACACCAGCGAAACAGATACTATCTTTTACCAGATAATTAACAGTATATTTTCAGACCAAGACAAGAGGGGTAAAAAAGCTAGTCAATAAATTATTCAAGGGATTCCAGGTTTTCCCCATCAAACTGCTGAAAAGCATTTTCTAACTAAACAGGATATTTCACAAGCCATGGACTTGTATTGACTCTAGTTACTCAGACATGATTTGTATGCTTTGACAAAAAAATAAAGCTGTTCCTATGTCCTTCTCCTAAGCAACCTGTAGTAGGCACTGAATTGTGAATTACTGAGCGTGTAAAGGAAAGATACATCGTAACATTTCCTTATGACTAATGTCATTTCATTTTGAAGGCAGAACTCTGCCCTTCACCAAATTAGCCATTTTCATGTCCAACAAACTGGAAAACAAGATAAGACAGAGCTTTTGTTGCTTATAACTCTAAATTATTTTCCATTTGAGTATGCTTTGTAATGTGAAGCTGTAAGTAGAGGGAACAGGTTATACCATATCATGTTGGGTAGCACAGAAAAGAGCAGAAGGGGTCTATCAACAGCTCAGATAATTTCTAAAACATACTAAGCTTCTGCATTAAAAAAAGCCCTTTTTTCCTACATTGTTTATTTGATGGCATGGCAATTTGCATGTTGTTATTTCAGGTGTGTAGTCTCCACCATAAGTACCTAAAATCAGCTCTGTACACAGCTGCATCCCTGGTTGCTGTGGTAGGAGGATGCATGTGAAGTGGAGCAAAACATGAGTGGCTCAGGGGTCACAGAAACAGCATGTGGTCACAGGCATGGAAAAATATAATTGTCAGGCAAAAACCAGGCAAAACAGGCTACATTTACTTCAACATTTCAGACAAAAACACACTCCTATTGAACCAGGACTTACAAGCAACTGAGGCCAAGTCCTGTGGTAGCCAATGTATCTCAGTGCTTATGACATTTCATTTCTAGAAGCTGGATGTTGCTGGAGCATGGCTACATGCAGGACAAAGACATGTTAGAAAACTTCACAGCATGTCACACCAGTACAAAAAAAACCACACAAACAAAAAAAACCCAAACAGGTTAAAATGAGACAGTTGCTAAAGAGAAGCTGCATTTCCAACTGAAACTGTCATAAATTAACAACAACTTGGCATGTTATCTAGCTCCCATAGGCTTTTCAATTACATTCTTGTGTCCTAATGTAGTCCAACCACATACCTCTACTTCTCCATACACAAGAGTAGACTTCAGCTTTGACGACACTGCCTGTGTCCAGGGAGGATAAAAGTCAGAGACAGAAACAGCCCCTTTGGGACCTTAGTATAGTGACTGGACTGTAAGGGCTTTCAGATGTCTGGTTGAAATCTGTAATGTCTCTTACAGCGAGTAGCATCAGTTGCCATGCTGAACTCTACTACGGTCTGGGCTTCAGGGGATGCTGCAGCAGGGCTCTCATCTTTCTGATGGGGCTCAGAAAGGAAATCTCTCCATCTGAGCAGGGACTAGACTTCTATAAGAGATAGGGATGGGATTTCCAGACCACTGCCTTAACTCAGCTGGTTTTGAAATCAGTAAGCATAATTCCCAGTGGCGGCAGAGTTAGGCCAGAGATTCCAGTGAAACTGAAAATTAATGATGCCTGTAAGTGCAAGACAGTCCTCGGGATACACAACAGTCCCTGCTTTGCTTTTGTCACTGTTTTGCATTGACAAGTTTGCATATTTTCTTTGAGCAAAAGTCAGATCCTCACTGTTCGTGCAAGATGCCATAGGCCAATTACCTGTTACTATTTATATAGTTTGTTGGCTGTGTACAGGTATATTGGAAAAGTGATCCTGCAGAAAGACCTTTGAAATATAAATGAATATATACATGAAATATAAAGCCATTTTGTTCCCTCTTCACATCTTGCCTGGAAATTTCTTCTGGGTGGAAGCTTTGCTAGACAAAGGCTTAACTGCTGGAACATGATGTCTGTCATAAGACCTGAAGCACACCATGAAAAAGAGAGCTGGGAATTGTTCCATGCTTTTTCCTTTTTGTTGTCCCATACTTTCTTTCATTTTCTTTTTCATGCACGCTATTGTAATTTTTTTGCCATCAGTGAGAATTCCCCTTAATGTATAGATCTACTCTGAAAAAATTGTATTACCTGTTCAATTTTTTATAAGCTTCAGTGAACCCGTATTAAATATAGTCCCCCTTAACTGCCAGTCAAGCACATCTTTAGATTCAGAGTTAATAGCTTTTGAAAGGGAAGATACGACTTTCCTATTGTCGGATCATCATCAACAAGATCTCCCAAACTCAATAACATAACTGAGCCCTTGCCACATCTACATTAAACCAGTAGAGCAATTTCTTCTCTCATAGCAATGTACATCTCAAGGAGAACTTCCAAAATAGTGAAACCCTGCCTATTGTACAATTAAAAATTACCATTTGCAGAAATAATCTGCTCCATCATTTGAAGCAGTTCTCCATGGCATGTGTGCAGCCCCCAGCCTCAGGTCACTTTGCACTGGACTGCAGTCAGCAGATTGGGACAGGAGCGTGCCTGCAGGGAGCCTTCAAGGAGATGTGTAATTCAGCTCACTCTCATGTGTCGAGCCTCATAGGAAAGCAGGAAAGATTTCTGTGACTGTGAGCAGAGAGACAGATAAAGAGAATAAAAATCAGCCTTTTTAGAACTCTAACTTTGCAGTCTTCTGCTACATTTCAAGTATTTTCTGACTTTGAATGCTTGCCCATCTTTTCAGTAACACTAATTTGAAGAGCTCTAGTAGTGGTTGTTTTTTTTTTTTTGTAATTATGAAAATATAAGTATTAAACTACACACTATGTCTGATCAACGAGCAATGTCCTGTGTATCAACAGACATAAAATGGTTCCAGCAGAGATTGTCGCTGTTGGATATAGCCCCCATTATTCATATAAAACACACTGCTGCCACTGATCATTACTTCTAATAGCAGTAATCCTCCCTGAATGAGTTTGTTAAAATGTCCTCAACATCACTGTGGGCTGTTAATGATCTGCTGGTAACAGCCCATTCTGCTGTGTCTGCTGCTTAACCCACATCTATTTCTGCTGTGTTTTTTTTTTTTCCCCACATTAATCATCCATTGAAAACATTTGTAACATTCTCTCTGGCAGCAGAACTAGAGAAAGTGTTCTTATAGTCCCTCTGAGTCTGCTTATTTTGGATCTTCTGCATGAATATACTTGTAAAATCAGCAGCTTCGTGTACCCCTGTCCTCCCAGTCCAGCTCCAGGAAAAATTGTGGTGGTGGCCTCCCAGTCTTGTTAAAAGACCAAATTTTGTCTTCCATCTCAGAGACTCAGCCTGTACCTACACTCCCTGCCTAGATACACCACAGCACATTGTAGCACCCTGCTTCCTTGGCTGTCCGGAGAGGGTCGCCTTTTGGTGCATACAGGCTCCAGCCTGAAGCACCTCCATATACTCCTATAGAAACTACACACTGCTGTATCCAGGGGGATGAGGGTGCATGCCAATGTGTGTGGGGTCCGATGCAAGCACCCTGATGCATGCTGATGCATCCTGATGCTTGCTGGGTATCGCTCTGATACAGCATTGGGAAAAAAAACTCGGCATAAAAATGGGTCCGGGCACCTGGCAATAATCTCGTCTTCTCAAATCTATGTAAAACCCCATAATCTCACCTACACTGTATAACACAGTGGATACACAGGCTGTATATTTTTCTCCATTTCAGCTTTATCTGAAATTTCTCTGTTGCACAAAGTATCAATGACCCCAGTCAGCCAGGTTTCCAAAGGCTTTGATGGAAAAAGAGTTTTAAAGTCCTCAATTTTGTAATCTTCAGCTTTCAATTTGTTTCCCTTTCACAGCAACAAAAATAATTCTAATAGAAGATCTAAGTATGAAAATTTCAATTAGTAATAAAATTAATCCTGCTGTTGGATTCCTGCAATCTTAGTTTAGGTGATCCTTTGATGTTTTGCAGAGATACAGCAGGAAGATTCTAGTATTGATTTCCTTAATAACTTTGCTGCTATTTGGTGATGAATATCATTAACATCTGGGCACAAAAATGTAATTGAATTGTACAAAGAAAATGCACACGATATTCCTTATAATTGTTTTGCTCAGTTAGCATTTGGATTTTTATAGATGCAAAAAACTGACTGAAAACAAAATTTGGAGTACTATTCTAAAAGGCAGTAGAATTAGGGATATTCTTCATAAGAATTGATGTTGTTTGACACCTCAGAGGAAGAGAAGACCCTTCTTTTTTGGGAAAAATCAGTTTAATTACCCCTACTAGTACTAGAAGACTTTTTTGCCTTGCTTGTTTATTACAAACAGCACTAGACTTCTATAGGACTGCTGTCCTTATTGTTGAACTTTCTGACACCTCTTTGCAACTTGCCTCTTTACCATACTTCAAAGTCACAAGAAAAGCAAATGCATCCTTCTCAGTCACCTACATCCATCACACAATATTTGAAAAAGCCAAGATGCAGAGGCTTGGTAGCTACATCATCTGCATTAACCAATAAAGAGGAAATTTCACCTAAACCCAATTCAGAATAGATTCTCTCTTCACCATTCCAACAGAGCTAGCTTTTAAAAGGGTACTATCCATTTAGATAATTGACATTAAAAAGAGATACCTGTTAATCTAGCCTAGGTGTCAATCCAATAGCCAGCTACAATTTCTTACCCTGCAACTGTTCACTATATATCTTACTTTGGTCTTAGTTCTTATTCAGAAGCTCAGAAAACAGATCAATGCCTGAGGAAGTCCTGAGAAGTAATTTGGTTATGACCAACTTTGACAGAAATCCGCAGATGCATAAATGAGTTGCTTTTACCTTTTCTAGTTGTCTCTGGCATTCTTGGAGTCATTTGTTTATAAACTTGTGCCATTGTTTTGGAAGATCTTTAAGATCAAAAATAATGGAAAGTAAGGAGATTTCAAAGTGTGCCTGGAAGATATCAAATTCTCTTTTCATCAATCAAATTAAGGCATAGTTAGATACAACATCTTCTACAGATAGCCAACTGTCCAAGAATACAGTTTTTCTTCCAGTGACAAAAAATACAAAAAAAAAAAATTATTGGAAAGCTAAAAACTCCTATAGGAGATTCTAAAATAATAAAAGGTATGTATTTCTATTTTACACAATAGCCGAGACCTAAGCCTCTGAACATTCCCTACAACCAAACTTGAATATTAATCCAAATGAGGACATTATGAGGACATTACCAGGTGGATAGATGATGGCAAAGCAGTAGATGTGGTCTGTCTCAATTTCAGAAAAGCATTTGACACCGTCTCCCACAGTATCCTTGCGGCTAAACTGAGGAAGTGTGATCTGGATGATCAGGTAGTGAGATGGATTGTGAACTGGCTGGAGAAAAGAAGCCAGAGAGTTGTGGTGAATGGGATGGAGTCTAGTTGGAGGCCTGTATCTAG
>VZTO01004130.1:37094-79188 GCA_013400615.1 Syrrhaptes paradoxus
ACCACACAGCTTGGTGTCATCAGCAAACTTGCTGGGGGTGCACTCCATCCCACTGTCCGTGTCTCCAACAAAGATGTTAAACAACACTGGTCCCAGTACCGACCCCTGCGGAACACCACTTGTCACTGGTCTCCACTTGGACATTGAGCCATTGACCACAACTCTTTGAGTGCAGCCGTCTAGCCAATTCCTTATCCAGTGAGTGGTCCTTCCATCAAATCCACATCCCATAATAGAATGAAGTCATAATACAGTTAACTTAGAGTCTATGCAGCCAACATGTAACCTAATACACAAAGGCCAAATGACAGCACTGAGTACCTGAGTAGATGCAAGCACCATGGAAGGTGATAAGACAGGAAACATCTTATTCCAGGGTTCACAGTGACCGTTTCCAATTTCATTGTTGCACAGAGGCACCCCCTGTTCCCATAGGCAGATTTCTGACTCCCAGACCAATTTCTAGAACCTTGTCCATTGAGCCTAATTTGAACAGATTTAAATTATTAAAGGGACTGTTTCAGAGGATTAGAAGGAGTAGTTATTCTCCTACTTATAACCCAAATATGGCCAATTCTAGCAGAGCTGAGTTACTGTTAATAATAAAAAGCAGCAGTAAAGACAAAAGCTGTCCAGTCACTGCACAATCTTCCCAGGACTTGGAAGATGGAGGTTCACCCCCTAAAACCACCATGGACAAGTCTGGGCAAGTCACTTACTCCTTGCCCCTTGGCTTCATGGGGAAAATAAGCATCATGAAACCCTACAGAAATAGATAAAAATAGATTGAGAAAGGCAATGGGAGCTGTATACATACTTAAGACATCTTTCCTGATGAAATCTTTTCTAGTTAAGGACCCAATAGATCATTTAAAAAAAGAAAGATAAAATGTACCCCTTTATAGAACAAAAGCACACGCTAAAACTACAAGCTATATAAGACAGCAGTTCATTAAAGCCAAGACAACCTGAGACATGTACAAAGGGCATTTAAGTTCCAGGAAGTTATTCTGGTCGCTCTCTTACAAAGATACTTGCAAACAGTAGTACTGACTGGTAGCCTAAAGATCATGGGTCACAAAATTTGATAACAACATAACTCAGAGATGGATATTATCTTCTAGTTTTGTGAAGCCACAGATGAAGTAAAATCCTTCCCAGGATGAAGAATTGTGGGAGGTGTCACTTACACTGCCTTTGGCTGGCACCAAGTAGGGTTGGGCTATAAAAGAATACATAAACAGATTAGGGAAATTAAGCTGGCTTGTAATTTACATGCATGTTGTTCTATACACATGCTCACAGTAAACCCGTCCCTCCCACCATTCTTTCAAATACTGTATTTCTTTGTCCTGACCAGCAATTTCATGCACACCACATTTCTGGCATCTTCCTTCCTGAGACAGACTGACCCTCTGGTGCCTGTGCCTCATCTGCGCATCACATGAAGACATGCCAACCACTAGCTTTCAACGGTGCCTGACTACATGAGCCAAAAATCTTCATAAGCTAAAGACTGGTTTCTCAGCAGGAAATAACTGTATTGATAAATTACAGATTTTAACTTAGAAATAAATACATGCAGGAACCAATAGCATTCAGAATGTATTCCTGGTACTCATTGACTTGCAAGCTGAGAAGACTTCTAATAGTTCAAAATATACACAAATGCATCTAGACTGTAGCTCCACTAAGCCCCTGAACTAAGAACCCATCCATTCATTACTTTCTCATACACTGAACAAAATAAAACATAGCATAGTGATCCTGAGAAAAACATCTTTCCTCACAGCAATTAAATGGATCTTAATGTTCAAAGTTTTGGGATGATGCTCTGTTCACTGAAAACTGACAACTTCTTTGACAGGCAAGATTTGCTTTGTGACAACTTCGTTCAAATCAAATAATGAAAATATTAAACATAAGCATATTGCTCTAAAACAATACTTAAAAAAATAATTTTCAGATTTCATTTTGTAGTCATCATATTCCTAAAGCAAATCATTTACAAAGGAAAGTCCAGCAAGATTTACAAGAATAACATATTAGCCTAACTGCTACTATTGGGGAAAGAAAATTGACAAATATTAAAAAATAATTTTTCAGGTCTGAAACAGAAGCAGTAAAATATCAAGATAAATACAGGTAAAGAACCATTGCCCAGTTTGAGCTTAATGTTTATCAAATAAAAACTGGTTAGGTTTTATTAATTCAAAAGAGCATAAGCCCCAGAGCAAGTCTGGTCTCTAAATGATGTAGCAAATGACTGTGAAGGCAGTAGGCTTGCAAAAGACTGATGGATTGTTTTCATTAGGGGAACATCTATTTTTATTCTCTTGAAGAAATCAATAAAAAGGACTCACAATATTTGCGTATTCTATGTTCTTTAGCTTTTTGACTATTTGGCCTCAGTAAATAACTTCCTAAACCATGCCATATTTGAGTTTTGACTGAAAAAAGAACACAGCCTGCTTCACATTTTTCCCAGACTGTTAAGTGTTTTCTTTGACATTTCTTTTTAAAAACAAGTTTTAAACAAAATAATAAGACTGAGCTCATAGAAAGTCTATATCTTATTAAAACCTTTGAGAGTGCTACACTGATTTTCTTCAGACCTGGATTTTCTCCGTTAGACCTCAATGAAATAGTGTGAGCCAGCTGCCTGCTTTGCAAGATCATGAACTAATTGCACAGAGATTGCTTTACAAAGTGAAGAAAGCTTTTATTAAAACTCTGCAATACACAGCTCTTTCAGCATCAGTAGACGAGTAATCCCTGAACTGGCCCAGCTGAGAGCAAGACTTGTAAGATGTATGCCCAGCAGTATCGTTTGTTTGCACTGCAGTAACACTTAAAGGTGCCATCTAGGGAATAGGACCTGTTTGTCTAAATACTTTGTTTTCTCATGGATGGGAAAGACAGGTCTTTTAAGAACAAATTGGAACCTAGAGCCACATATCTTAGTGTAGGGGAAACTAGAAGCGAAGATCAATAAATATTGTCACACTTTTTTCTATGTTGTCTATGTGGTTCCCCAATGTCAATAACAATTACACAACTAAAACTGAAACAGAATTGCAATACTGCTAATCACAATATTCCTTTTCCCAAGTAAGGTATTTTGCTCGGAAAATCCTAACAGACTATTTCAGCTCCTTCTTCATTCTTCTACTCTTATTCACTACCATCAGCACACACTTTATAGGTCCCACTTCTTTTCTTGACTGTCATCAGGGGACAGACCTGTAGCTTGCAATCCTCTTTTGCAACCAGCACTGAAGCCTACAACAGAAATTCCAAGTACTACTGTGATGATGAGATTTATAGTGCTGTTTGGTTAATGTTCCTCTGTATTCATAATTTATACTTCAGTACAGTCAAGACAGGAAGTGGATACTAATTGAACAACAACCAGTAAATTACTATAATGCAAACTGGAGATAGGACACCATAGGGGGTGTGTACAGTAAAGTAAGTTGAATTTGATAACATGGAACAAGAGGTGCTCAAGAGCATAAAGACACTTATTAGCACACTGCGATTTATGCTTGCTTTAATGGGATGGCTTGGTTATCTAAATGCCTTTCAGAACAAATTTCCAGTAAATAAATCCAATAGCTTCTGCTAATGAAGAAGGGCAAAGTGCACCAAATTCCTCACTTCCCCAGACCTTAAGCTGAGGTTTTGTTTCAAAAGTACACCATATAGCAGTCATTTTGTTCCTTATTTTTTATCTTCATTATTTCCACCTGTACTACTGCTAATTCCACAATGAATATGTTTCTTACTGTTCCTACCAACACACAAATAAGATGCTTCAGGCTCCAGGCAAAAAATAAAGGCCAGAACAAGGCAGTCCATTTACTGATAAACTAAGACAAAACAAGCTCCACAGTACTGTGTTAACATTTCTCAGATGCAAGTTGTTTTATAGCCCAAAGAAAGGTTAATGAACATCCTAAACTACTGCCCGCCAATGCATTTCCCATAACCCACCATATTATTTCTCACATTCAGCAAGCTTTAGAAGTTAGACCCATGCAATTAATCCCATTTAAAGACTAGTCTAGTTAATTAATGAAACTAGACTTCATGGGAACACCTCTGTCTAAGGCAGGATTATAGCTCCGAGCTCCCCACTCCTCTAGGTTGAGTCACACAGCAGCCCTTCCACCCATACCCAATACAGGTTCTGTTGGGCAAGAACAGGGCTCTAGAAATGAGTCAGGCATCTGCCAGTGAGTACATTTAACGTAAAAGTGAATTAAAATCAAAACGAAACAAAGGTTGGGTATTTAAATGAAAAGAACCAGAGCTTCAGGTGCCTGATTTGGAACTCCCTAAACAAGTAGCCGCTACCTCAAAGTCTGAGCTTTTTAAATAGCTTCAAGGTTTGAGAACACAAATCATCAAAATTCAGAGATTTTCATATGCCTGTTTGGCAAAGGCTGCTTGTACTTTTTAATTCTTTTGTAATCCATTTTCCATTTCATTTTTCCTTGGGCCTTGTTAGTTTTATCTGAATTGAAGCCATGCTCGAATTCAAGCGATGCTGCCTTTTTTAAAACAAAATGAAATAAAACAAAACAAAACCAACCCTCCACCTTTACCCCTGCTTTGATATCATAATGAACAACTGATTTTGTTCTAGTATTATGCTGGTGCATGGATCTTCAAACTGAAGAAGCTGCATATAAATGCATTGTTTGTACAATTTAATGTACAATCTGGATGGTGTGAGTCAAACGTGATAATCTAATTATAGAGGATTTCCTTTGCATTTTCCAGGAAAAAAAAAAAAAAAAAGAAAAAAAAAGAGTTCAGTAGTGTGTTTCATTCAAATGCACCTTTTCACTTTCCTGGTCAGGATATTTGTTCTGTCTGATGTCTAAGTTGTACAGAAGTGATGAATTAAAAAGGAAAAGAAATCTTGACAGTTTGTTACCCAATATTCAAGATAAATGAAATCTCTTTTCACAAAGTATTTTCAGCACTAAGCTTATCAGATCATTACTGGCTGAGCACTTGCAAGACTGAGAGCCTCCAGCTACAAAGCAAAGTGTTTCCTGAAGTGATTAATGTCAGTCTGAGAGGAGAGAAAACAGTGTAGCACTTAAAATTAGATTAGAAAATAACAAAATTAAGCTTAGTCAGTTGCACTAATGCCAATGATGATGAATTTATGAGATACCCTAGAGACAACAACAGTATGTCATACTGCAGAAAAACTAGACCCTGGAAAACTAACCATTTGTGCCAAGGATGTGGGTATATTATATCGTTGTATTCTTACACTATTGTTCTAGACAAAAAAATGAAATACATTGAGGCTTATATCAAAATTGTTGATTCAAATGTATCTGCTGTACAAGCAGTGAAGTCGAGAGAGCTACAACCAGGAATGATCAGCCTACACCCTGATTTTAGTGGTCTCAGGTTCTTGTGTGATACCTTAATTTTCTTTTTTGAGGTCCTTAAAAAGAAAAGGAGGGTTTGCTTCTAATGATTATAAACAGGGTTATTCTGCTGAAACTCCTTTAACAGGAGGTCCCCATTGACTTCTCGTTCATCAGCCAGCCGATACTGTGATTTGAGTCATGGCAAACCATCCTACTATGTTCCATCAGGGATTGTATAGTTATACCAATGTGCAGTCTTGCACAGTAAGAGGACAGTTGATCTAGATTCTTAAGAGAATTCACCAGCTTTGCTGCAGGGTTCCCAGCTGACTTTAGAGAAGCTCTTTCAGAGGCTGTTCCTTGTATTTAAAGTGATGCTTGAACTCAATTTTGTCTCCGCCTAGCCTAGTTTATCTGCTGGGAGCTAAGCCTGGAGACGTTCTTACATGTGGTTAGCTACCATATACTAAAATGTTGCCTGAAGTTTGTAGGAGCAAATATTAATATTTCACTGCCATGATCTACATACTTCACAAAACAGACCCAGGGCTCCTGGAAGTCTCCAAAACAATGCATTGTTATTCATCAGGAAAACAAAGCAGTTTTATTTTAACTGTGTGTTCTGATGCTCCTTTTCAAAGTTACATCATCATAAAGAAAAGAAGAGAACAGTGCGTCTACATCAGCATTTTACTTTGGATGAGAGACACACTTCGGAAACCAATCTTGTGATAGTCCCTACTACCAGTATTTTGGTTTGCACTGCAGGTGATCTCAGAGCATAAAACCAGATTCCTTCTAGACGAAACTAAGACAGAGGATACACTCTGAGAGCACACCTAGTACTCTTCAGGCACCAATGGACTTTTAGCTCACAGGACCAGACTGGAGTTCCTCAGAAGTGTAATATAAATATATATATACACACACACATATAGATTGATATACACAGATCGGTTTAAAAAAGAACATAGTGGGGATGCTGGTTCTATAAACATCAAACATTTCTGTACATCTAGACATTAGGAGTTATTCTATAATTACATATATATATAATTTTATTTTAAAGTATTTGAAAGCTACTCAGCCATACTTGTTTTTTTAAATAAGAGGAGCAGTACAATTTTTAGCAAAGTTAAAATTCCACAGAGAAGAGGGCCTTAGCCACATGCAAGAGCCTCACCAGAATGTCTCAGCTCATCTCCTGGAGAGTCAAGACCTCCATCAAGCAACCAGTAAGAGAACTCAGGTACCTATATACAAAAAGATCAGCCTCTACAAAGTCCCACTTTGTTTCCATGGCTTTACTCACCTTACCTCTGTTTTCCTCTTACACAAACACCAGCAACCATGTCTGCAGATGCAGGTCCCTGGCTGAAAGCTTCCAGGTGCCAGCTTCTGAAATAAAACATAATTGAAATCAGAGGACTCTGTCCTTTTGCTCAGCACATACACTTCTCAGAAGCACTCATCAGGACTCTCAAGCAGATGTTCCAGCTGAGTGAATCTCAGCACCCTCTGTCACCCCACTTTCTTTCTCCTCCCTCCTTCTCTCACTCCCGCTTTTGTCCACTGGTTCCCACTCCCTCAGCACACATTAAAGTCCTTCCTGAGATGATTCACACTGCTAACCCCGTGGAAAACTGTTTTCTTTCTTCTTTCTGGTGCAGGTGAGGGACAAGTAAGCTAATGTTCTGCAGGATGAGTGAATTAAACCAACTCACTGGGAACATAAGGACAAAAACAAACTGAGGACAGACAGTACATAGCCACAACACACATAAAGAGGAAGAAGTCCTTCTCCTTCTGTAGCTCTCACCTGCAACACTAAGTTTCAGCCCAGTTACCCCTAACTCCCATACCTTTCAGAACATTTCACAACTGGAAACACTGTCTCACAGCACCAACAAGCAAGGTATTGCAAACAAGATTCCTGTACTCCAGGACTATGTTGAGACAGAGATAAATCACAGACCTCCTCAACTTCTCAATACCAGTTTCTCCCACCAGCAGACAGAGGATGACCCATCCCACATTTCAATCCGCTCTCAGCTGATCTGCTTTCACACCTCATTCATTGCCTTTTTGGTGACCCTTCCCTGACCAACATGGCTTTTGTACACACCATATCTTTAGGTGTTATAACTCCTCTATTATCTACACTTTATAATTAAATTCCCCTTGGGACACCACGGGAGTCCAAACCTTCTCAGTTCAATTGATGGATCAACTGACATTACGAAGTACAGGAGCATTTCATTATTAGCTGGGATATTTCTAGCACTAAGAAAAAAGTTATGCACAGTGTGCGGAGACAACTGCTGTCAAACCGGGTTGATAGTATTGCTGCTGTATTACTTCAGAGAGACACTTGTGTTTCCTCCAATTCCAAAATGAATATTTTGTTGTATTTCTCCAAGTTCAGAATATTAAGAAAATAGAAGGAAGAACTGATCATCAGCTCTGGTGATTGTTTTCCAGCAGCTTTTATAAAACAACTCAGTTGGCCTGGCTGCACTGCAAATTTGTATGAATATAATCTGAATTTTAATACAGACTGATGCACTCTCCTCTCGGACAACCTTGTTTTTGTACAAACATCTTTTTTTCTAGTTTCAGTTTATACTATTTTAGAAACATAATATCTTTCCAATTATATCAATAATTGTTGGGACAGTGGGAACGACTCCTTAAACCCATATGACTCAGAAATCTAACCATTACAGTGTAATTGGTAAGACTTCCCAATGTGTACAAAACCTAAGCTGCCCTGACAGGTTTTTCTTGTGTTACCAAGTAGAAACCCATAGGTGAACATCCAGAACCCTAAGGAAAATTAGACTAACAAGGGTGACAAAATTCTTGCCTTCTTAAAACTAACCACACTTTGCAGTCACACAACACTTCTGTGTAGATGTATCTAAGTATCCAGGTTATTTCAAAACTATGAAAACTTCTGAATGTTGAAACCCAGTCTATTTCTCTGTGAAACTGGAGAAAATAAGTCTTGTTTTTATCTTCTTGCTTAACTCACCATCCTCTGACCTCTGATGGTGGCTGGTTCAGGGCAGGCAGCAGGCAGCAATTGGGATAGGAAGGAGGAGGGTGCTTGAACCCCCAGATTTCAGCACTAATCTTTAGTGCCAAATGCACAAACTTTCAAAAATGAATAGGTTTTGCTTATGATGAGTGCAAAAAGTTTTATTGAAATCCTATAAAACAGGCGCTAGTATATTAAAAAAAAAAATTAAAAAAAGAGAAGCATTTTCCTTGAGTATGAAGTGGTGCTGGAAGTAATATCTGTTTCTACTCTCTGTTTTTATGGGGATGTTGGAAAACTAGAGGAGAGGCAGCAAAGAATCACAAAATTTATAAGGAAAAAAAAGCACAATTGTGAATTACTCTATTTAATAGAGTGAGTAGTGCAGGTTACTGAAACACTTTTATATCTAGTTGGGAAAGGCACAGCAAGAAGCAATACCTAAAAGGTGAAGCCAGATATACTCAAAATGTCTAACAACATAGTCTGCTAGCCTCTGGAACAAGGTACCAAAGGCCAAAGGAAGGGTAGATTCTTCTCTCCCCATGCCTTTGAACCAAGCCTGAATGCCTTTCTGAAGCGACCTCTGAAAGGTATTCACTCCAGCCAAGCACCAGTATGCAAGTGAAATTCAGTGGCCTGAGTGGGATTAGTTTAGAAAACCACTGATCTGTCCCAGACTTTGCAGAACTGTGACTGACACCAACTAATTTAGAAGCAGCATCAGGCTGCATAAGTTCATTAACTTAGTGAAAAGAGATCTAATTAATAAGTAACTCCACAAACACCCAGCACAATGATTTCTATTTGCACCCTCAAAGGCTCCTCGCTCCAGATGCTTGTCAGGCAGATGAAGCCTGTCATTCACTCCTTTGTAACTCTACCCTTTGTCCAAACCTTCTTTTCTTCTATGGAGAAATCCCCTATTTTGTTCTTATGGAGAAACTTTAAGAGCTGGGAGAAGGAAAGGGAGCCGTTAGCTAAAAACAAAGGGAAATAGAATTTCTGCCAGCAGGAGGCTAACAAGCAAATCACAATTTCTATCTCCAAGGGTCTAAGCACAATCTCTGCAGGCAGTGTCAAGCCCTGTGTCAGCTCACTGCCCTGCCAGCTTTCCACAATGGGTCAGGATGTCTGCTTAGAAGAACAAAACTTTCCTTCTGTAGGAAACCTGCTCAGCCACCTCCTAGACACAATGTTCCCTGGCAAGGGCGGTTCAGCATGGTACCTCTCTGCACCCCTAAGGCTGCCTGATGGCCTAAATAATGGTGAATTATAGATGTGTTGAAACCATCAAGTACCAATAACAGCAGAAGAAGCATGAGAAGATGCCATGTGGACTCTATTTATCATTTAATGTTCTGTATTAATAGTCATTATATTGCAAAATAATGTAAGGTCTGTGCCAGATGAAATCACTACTTGAATTTGCACAGCACATTACAACCCCAGAGAAGACCAGGGAGTTGGGTGGCTGCACTAAGGCAAGTAATTTAACGTCAGAAGCTAAGCCAGCTCCAGGGGACTCTCTCTAAGCTTTCTAAGCAATTCCTCTTGATTGACTGGGACGAGAGGGGAAAAAACATTTCTCTGCAAGGCAGCTCTGCTAAATACATCTCTGCAAAGGACAGAAGGAATCTTCTCACATTAAAGGAACAGAAAAAGAAAAAAAAAAAAGAGCTGATTCAATCACAAGATGGAAGAATTGCACAGAAAGCAACTCTAACACAGGAGCCCTCCTGTACCTTATGAATGCATCACATGAGAGGAAACACCGTAAGGAAGTGAATGCACCACAATTGATAGAACACACCAAGACCTGGTTCAGAAGCACAGATGAAGGTCTCACCAGGACCTTTTTAGAGTAACTTAGGACTCTTTCTGAGAAAACATAATTCAGAGTCATTGTGAGTTGTCTTCTTTCAGCATTTTTCCAATTACATACATATTTTTTTCTGCCTCTTCCCTTTATTTTTTTTTTAATTCCTGGACAACCACATTTGTAACAGAAGAGAATGCCTGCAGAATGAGTAAGGAGGTAAGTCTGTCTCATTTACTGCCTATAAAATGCAGCTCGAGTTCTGCGATAGTACATTGCTAGGAAGTCATCTGCAGTGATTAATGCTGCTGGTTTCAAGGGAAGTATGAATTTTGCCCAACTCATGTTAATAAGGAACTTCCCATTAACTTCTGGGAGATAGCAAGCTTTTATACTCAGACCTCAGAGGGAAGAAAAAAGATAAAAGAAGGAAAAAAGGAGCCATCAAGAGATGCTATAGTCAAATTCCTCAAAGTGAACCAAGCAAGAGTTCCTCCTTTACGTGCTCCAACAAATGTACTCTTTATTTTCAAATGGTCTTTTAAATAATCATTCTTTGATACAAGCAATTCCCTTTGTGACTCTGCAAGGCAGTAAATAAAAGAATAGCCCTTTTTGTTATAACAGCATCTAGAAGAGTAAGAAGTATTCTTTTTTATGGAACTGACCTCTTAATGAGTAAAAACAAAAAGATCATTTATTGTAAGTGATCCTCTGCCAACAGCCCCCATGCCTGTTACCAATTTCAAACACTTTATGTTCCCCTTCAAAAAGGCTTTGTACTCTTTCCCACTCATTAGAAGATGGCTATTGTAAATAGCACTTCCAGCATTAATATTAAATACTAAAAGAAATATGTTCAAACCAGGTTATGGCTGTAAGGCAAACTGACAAAAGCCAGGAAATTCATAAGTTAAATCCAGTTGTTAGCTCCTCTGGTGTAAAAACAAAATGCGGGAGTTAGTGAGGTGCCCAGGGTCAGCACAAAGTGTGTGCTTCCTGGCTCTTGTCAGACGATGCCAAAACATCAACCTGACTTAAACACCAGATTTCCCAGGTTTAAAAAGCCTTGCATGCAGGGAAGATGGAAAGGCACACCCATCTTCCCCTTAGTGCTCCCCTGGCTTCAGGGAGGGATGAGGCATGGCCACGGTGCCTGCCCTGGCTCCCAGGGATGGAGAGCATGTCCCAGGGGTGACTCACTGCCTCCTGGGTGGACACCTCCAAGCCACACGCACTGCAGGATGTCCCCTGGATAGCAAATAGTCTCATTTGTTCAGCTTGTCCTTACGGAAAAAAAATCAAGAGCTTTATTGCAGGCATGCCAAAATTCCCTTTGTCTTCACCTTGTGAGCATCATGAGCTCTTTCGGGCGGGAGGCAGGGTACAGGCTGGGTTTGAAGGATGCGCTGCCAGCATGCCCAAAGGAGAAGGGGCTTTACAGGGCAGAGGGGCTGCCAGGGCTGACCTGCAACACTCACACACTCCTTTAGACACCCCACTGCCACACAAGG
Source organism: Syrrhaptes paradoxus (assembly GCA_013400615.1). NCBI lineage: Eukaryota > Metazoa > Chordata > Aves > Pterocliformes > Pteroclidae > Syrrhaptes > Syrrhaptes paradoxus. The sequence continues at coordinate 48,867 of VZTO01004130.1, forward strand.
GACAAACCCCCCATTCTTCCCTAGCAGGAGGGATGGAGGCACGTACCATCCCTCACGCTGGAGCCCAGCTCTTCTGCTCAGCAGCAGCCCTGTGCATCCCCATAGGCTTGGGAAGCCTGTCCCTCACCTGCTAGAGGCATCCCCCGGCCCTGCCACGGCACCGGCAGCCTGCTGGTAGCTCAAGGAGGCAGACAAGGGTTGAACGGCCTGGAAAATGTTAATTTCATTCTAGAAGTTAAATTACTGTGATGAATGTTGACTTGACAGTCGATATTGTAGTAGATTTTCCCAGTAGGCAAAAAGACAAACTAGGCAGGGATGAAGGGGGAGGGAGAGGAATTTACCTAGAAATATTTTTGGTTTTGTAGGAACAGATTTTCTTGTTCCCTTATGAATGTTATATATTTAAAATCAGTGGGCTCTGGTACTCGCTTCTAGATCAAGGTGGCAGCAGCTGATCCCTGCATTGCCCTTGAGAAGTGAGGAAAAATATCTTGGCTTAAATCCTTTTCCTTTAACTAGCATGTTGGGGAAAAAGAGTTGCGGTACCATAACTAGTATCTTATTTAAACTAGGTTAACTAAATGGCTTTGAACCTCTTGTAATCAAAAACACACTGTACGTCATTATATTTATACTAACTCCTGTTAGTTTAAGTTAAATTGAAAAGAGGCTGAATCAAGCTGTGCTCAGGCTGTCACTGCAGCTTTTTGGACCAGTTCAGCTAACACACACCTTCTCCTAACCCAGTACAGATCTCACCCAGAATGCCCTCAGGACACAATAAATATTTAATTGTATGACAAATTATTTTATCTGCCTCAGGTGGCTGACAGGAATACAGGTGGTCAGCTGAGCACAAGCTGAGAGAAAACAGGTGAGTCAACCCCATACTGAAGTGTTAGCTTGTTATTCCATGACGCCCAGTCTTTGAAGAAATACATCTTTTATAACCTAGAAGAATAAGGAGGAGGCTGCTTATGGAATTAAATGTTCCCAGTTTCTAATTAGAAGGAGACCAATTACAGTGTCATTTAGAAGGACCTTAATAATTTATTTCATTTTCAGGACAGGTACATTTGTGCTGTATTATTTTCATTCATATGCCAACTAAAACAGGACACTTTTGTTTGTCTGTTTGTTTGCACTATGCATTTTCTTTCACTTTAAACTTTTAAAGGTACATTTTGGCACCTTTCAAGCTGGGAAAAGAATAAATAACAAATAAATATTAAGCTTTGAAAGTGACAAAATGGAAAATTCAAGATTTTTTTTTTTAATTTTGCTTCTGTTTTGCTTGGTTGGGATATTTTTTTTCCTAATGTGTTCTTTGAAGCAATGCAAACTTATGGCCTCTTTGGTTGTCATTTACCCTTTTCATGGTGACTTTCAGAAAAAATAAAGAAATAAATAAAACAATGATTCATTCAGAAATCCACGAAAACACTGTAACCCTTTACTCATGGCCTGGAGCCTTTTTTTTTTAATATTTTAGGTAAGAAAAAGAAAGTCCCCTGTACTTCAGGCTCACAGTCTAAATTAGAGACAATATCATCTAAGAGCACACTACATCAAAGCTGAGACCTCAATTAAATCCAGAGTTATTTATTTAAATACAAGTTTCTCATTGCCAAACTACCACTGAAGGGCCTCCAGAGGAACATGGAGGCAATGAGGGGAATTCCATTATTCCCACCCTCCAACCCCCTCTCCTGGGCCTAAGACCAACACCAAGAAAATAATACAGTCACCAAATATAGCACAATGGGCTTTTTCTTCCTTAATTACCTTTAAAATTCCCAGAGACCAGAGCACAGAGACCCCACACAGGCTTTCTGTGCTATTTCTACATATTAGCACCGGTTCAGCTGAGTGATGAACCTCAGAAAATAGAAGTTTCATAATGGAGCTGCTGACACAGGGAAGAGCAGCCCTGTATAACGCAATGGTTTCAGAGTGGCCGATTCACTTCATCATTTTAAGGAGAGGCGTTACTCCCTTTGAAAGCCTGCCTTTTGTGTTGCTCACACTCCTACAGGCTGCTCCCTGCCAGACTGCTATTCTTTGGAGGCTTCTGCTTGCTTCCTACATCAGATGAATTTACCTTCATGTAATTATTTGTTCTGAGAGCTTTGATCTCCACTTCCCTTGTAACTGCAATGTAGTCACACTTTGAACTACAAGAAAGTACCAATTTAAGGCTCTTGCTGCAAACATCATAATGGTTAATCCTAACAAAAAGGTGTTAATTGGTCTCCTGGTGATTCTAAGACACAGTCACAATAGGTTCTTATATTTGTTTACCACCACTGTATTTCCTCCTCATCCCAGTAAAAGTGCATTAGATCTGATAACCCTTTAGGCAGGCTTCTAGTTTTTCAGCTCATGTTTCGATTTAGGGCAAAAACAAATATCTGCCTATGTCAGAGGAGCAGTTCTGGCCTGACCTGATGTGATTACAACGACCCGTCTGAGGCTGTGTACTCATGGATAAGAAGTAAAAACCTAGATGACTCCAAAACCCTTTCTGAAGCACAATAGAGCCTCTGTACAAGATGAAAGCTGTTTTTTCATACAATACATTCACTCAAACCTTTGGCCCTACAAAGATTTCATAGAGCTGAGGAGGAGCATTATTGCATTTCATTTTTGGATTCATCTCCTGCTCAGCAGTCCAAGACATTTAAACCAAAAAAAAAAAAAAAAAAAAAAAAAAAAAAAAAAAAAAAAAAAAAAAAGCTTAAGCTTAAATAGCTCAAACTAATGAAAAGGGCTCATCATTCTGGACTGCACTATTGTAACAAAGCCCTTACAGAAAACACCTTCCTAGCAGAAAACCAAACCACAGTCCCTACTCCTTGAGGTGGGGACGTATATTTTATTTGTCTATGCAGAACGTGGTGTGCTTTTAAGCACCCAGTGTGCAAACATGTCTATGGCATGACCCAATGGAAAATTAGGCTTGTTTGCTTTTTTGTCTTGCAAAAACAGGGTCCTTACTTTTAACATAAGCACTGAATTCTAGTCACAGTCAGATACACTGCATTCCTCTCTCTCAAAAAAAAAAACCAAAACCTGACACATTTGAGGATTTGAGTGAAGACACTGCAACTGATTTTGTCAGGCCCTCGGGCTGTTTCTCATTGCAATGACAAAAGGACCAGACAGAACTGTAATTTCAGTGCCTAGCTTGCATGTTCCTGGAGTGCAGAGGAGTCAGCTGTTCAACAAAAGATTCCTCAGAAGATAAACATGGAAATGGCGCAGGACACCAATATCCCACCGTGCTCTTCAGACCTCCTAGGGACATTTCAGCAGTCTGAATGATGAGCAAGCTGCCAGCTCTCCCTCCCACTTTCCCATTTGGAATTCTCACAGGCAATTAAAATATTTTTGTTTACTTCTGCTAGGCCAGCCCTTCCCACTGACCCGCTCTCCGGAGGTGGGGCTTCCTGTTGTCCTCTTCCTGTGATTAGAGCCCTTCAGAGTCAAACACTTCAAAACCCCTGCTGAAAACACCCTGAGAGCCCTAGCTGAATGAGGACAATTCTTGAACCCTGACTGAACTCCTGGTTCCTCTTGGTGAACAGGCGTGTAGATTTACTGCAGCGCAGTCTCTGTCAAGATACGTCCCTGCAAAGAGGGCTCTTGAAGACCCATGCAGCCTCCCCACAGAGAGCCTGTCCTCCCTCCCAGCCCCACCTGCAGGGGCCTCCCTCCCCAAGAATGGCCCTTCTTCCACCAGCCAAGGGCTGCCCTTCCTGTCTCTCCCCTAGAGAAGCAAGATAGAGCTGTATTCCCCGAATTATCTCTGTAGACAGTTCATTGTACGCAATGCCTCCCCAGTGCTCTCCTGCATGCAAAATACCTCTAAGCCTGCTGATGAGAGACAAAGTTATGTCATGATGACTCACTTCAGACTGCCTCGTAAGCATGGGAATGCAAAAAGGGACTATCGGTTATGAGAGAGGAAGCAGTGTCCAGCAAGCCTGATGGGATTAGGGTGACCTATGTACAGGATCCAGGCTGGGGGAAAGGCAACACTGCTTGCTCAGCCACAAGCAAGAAGCTCACTCCCCTGATGCTCTACATATCCAAACCAGGAGCACTTAGTGATGCTTTTCTATCAATCAATAAAGGCTTTAGTGAGTTGCTACACACATGAATGCACGCTCAATTGCAAGCTCCTATCCCAGGGTTATAGCAAAGTAGCAACCCTGAAATTAAAACTCTGCTATGAAGGTTTATGTTGGAAAAACATTTGTTTTTCACCTTTGTTTTGCATGACTTCCTACAATCTCCTGAATACAATCCAGACATTTGGCAGCTGCAAGCCATGATCTGAGGCATTGATAAATTTATTTTGCAAAATATCTGCAGTATTCTCATTTCATCACAATGCCCCCTGTGAGAAAGGGGAAGGGGCAAAAGATCTATCTGATTTCCCAGCAATGTTACAATTTAGAGCTTATGCATTTCACATCTGGGGAAGCTGACAGTCACTCTGAAAATGTTTTTGTTCTCACAGTTAAAACTTGAATCTGTGCCTTCTTTTTCTGGCTCCTACAGCCTCTTTTGTGCTCAGCTTTTCTTGTTGTTCTTTTTTATCTACTGCCATTAGGTAACTAAACATTATATGGGATTTTGTTATGTGACAGTTGTTGGTTTTTTTATTTCAGTGTTTGGTTGGGTTTTTGGTTTTGTTTTTGTTTTTTTTTTTTGCTGTTGTTATTTCTTCTAATTGGCTTTGAAATGAAAAAGCTTTTAGAACAAGCTATGCAATATCATCCCAGCTCTCCTGTTCCCAGCCCCACCTTCCTAGGAAAACAAGGGGTTTTACAACAGCAACTTGATACAACAAATCTAATTATAATCATAGATCACACTTAAAAGTTACATTTCAGGATTATGTAGGTTTAGCAATGAGTCTGGGTGTTTAAAGAAAAATCTTGCTATGACAAATGACAAGCCAAAGTTTAGCACCTTTGATTTCAAAGAGCAGTTCTTAGCTGAGGAGAACAGGTCTCTGCTATATCTTACGTAAACATCCCCTTGCAAGTTAAGTGTCTGCAAAAAGTCAGTCATAGCATTTTTTTTCTCACCTGTGCACTCCACAGTACGTGCTTGAAGCCCGCAGCTCATATTACAGCATGAACATGCAAGGAGGGGGATTCAAATTACATGATTACCTGGAGTAGAGTGGAACAGACTGAGACAAGTTTTCTGCTGTTATAACTCTGATGAAGTCAAAGTTAGCAGAGAATTTCAGTCATGTCTGGGGCTCGGGACCAAGGGGTTTTCTTTGCAGAAGAACAGGGCTTCTAGGAGCAATGCTTCATCCTCAGCTTCTTTGCTTGATTTTACTCTACTTGGTAAAAAATAATCACATATGTTTTTTGGCTGCCTGTCACGTAGTGAAGAACTTCACAGCCTTTGCTAGGGTCGTCCTCCTAGGACATGTACAAAGGTAGGAATTTGAGGTAGGAAACTAAGACTCAGAGAGGGTAAGCAATAGTTTAGTGTCATTCACAAAGGTTGTGGGAAAACAATCCTTGTGTGGGGTCTGTTCAGCATCAAACGCACACTTGAATCAGACCCTATTCTCACCCTTCTTTGCAGGACTTTCAGTCTTAATCAGCACTGATGCTTCTTCTTCACAGAAAAACATTTTTCCAAACCATAGTTTTAATTACTGATGTCTCATCTTCTAAGTCAATCCAGAGCAAAACTCTTGATCAAAGTCAGCAGTAAACCAGGGCATAACCAGATACGAAGACAGTGTCAATGATTTCAAATTCCTTGCAGTGCTGTTGTACTACATATCACTTAGACACCACAGTGACAGACATGGCAGATATCTCAGGAAACTATTCTTCAGTGATCTTCTAGTCACTGTTCCATTTCTCAGCTGAAGAAGCAACTAAGTCTCTCAAGCTATGCTTCCTCAAAAAGTACTAACATAATTAAAATTACTAAATATTAGAAAATAATTATCAGATTTTCAGTCAGATATGCAGAGAAATACGTTTTATCTGCAACTGAAAATCTTTAAGGACAAGCTCTCTCCTTTCAGGTGTCCTGGTACTTGTAGCTGCCAGCATGGGAATTCAGCTTTTCTGATAAAGCTCACTAGCTGGTATGCATGTGGCAATAGGCCCGACCACCCAGGAATTCAGGAATGGGAACAAGGTGTGCACCAACGAGCCTGCCAGATGCTGCCTCTCAGGCAGCCAGTGTGACATGGTGCCTACCAGATGTCTGGAGGGTCCAACAAATGGCTTCATGGAGGGCATCTGGTCCCCAGGTCTCTGCTGCTCCTATAGGAGTCTTGATTCAAAACTTTCCACAAAGCATGTAGGGAACTCTGCTGTCTCCCCAGAGGTGAATTCATGCTGCCCCTGCCAAAATGAGGTGGCTTTTTTACTTCATGTTATCGTCTTACGCACTTTTAAATCCGCAGGAATGGTCTGCAAGCACATTCCAGAGGGGATATTGAATATTTTATTGACAGGCAAGTACTAAAGAACTAGTTCCCATAGTCACTACCTGCAAAGTCTTCTCCTCAGGGCTCACACAAGCAGGGAGCCTGTCCCTTCCTACACTGTCCCTGCTGAGAACAATGCTGGGGAAACCCACCACTGCAGCAAGGCTCACAAATCTCTCTGATGATTCCTGACAGTTTTGCTTGCCTTGAAGAAGGAACAAATACACGTACTTGAGATGAGCATTCCTAACTCATTATTGGGCCTTTAGAAAGGTGCCAGATGCATTATCTAAAAATAGCTCAGGTACCCATGAGAAAAACTTTACCTGCCAAACTCTGAGTAATCTGGAGAGGCTATTGCCCAATATGCTTCTAAAAGCTAGTCTGAGAGGCAAACACTCACACCTCAGAGGTTTTGCATACGAACTCTCTGAAGAGGAGGCATTTAAATCAAATTCATTAGGGTAAACACTTTGTTACTGGGACAGCCGTAGGTGCACAGTTCTCTTTAAACTTTTCATCTTCAAGGCTCTCTGTGGCCCATCACGTTTGCACTAGATCTTGCATCTTACCATCCAAATATTTCAGGATCATGATGGTCTTCAGTACAGCATCTGTCATACAGCAAGTCCCATTTGGACTAATTAATGCTGCCTGATTGACCGCAACAGCTTTCTTATCCCTCCAGTCATGGCAATTAACTGACTCCTCTCAGTCCTTCTGCCATGACTATGTATAGCCAAGACACCAGACATGGCTTTCTAGTCAATCAAATTCCTCCAAAATACTAATTTTTTTTCACATAAATCCCAAGCCCTAGCCGTGCCAAGCAAACAAATAACTAGTCAGTGTTCTGCCTTGCCATCTTCTCCAAGTCCATATGCATCTTGCTTTATTTCTCTTGTTCGTTCAAAATGTCTCTCATACACTGCAGACCCCAACTCCCTCAGCCTGTCCTCATAGGAGCGGTGCTCCAGCCCTCTGATCATCTTTGTAGCCCTCCTCTAGACTTCCTCTAACAGCTCAATATCCTTCTTACGTTGTGGGGCCCAGACCTGGACGCAGTACTCCAGATGGGGCCTCATGAGAGTAGAGGGCCAGAATCACCTCCCTCGACCTGCTGACCATGATTCTCTTGATGCAGCCCAGGATCCGGTTGGCTTTTGGGGCCACAAGCGCACACTGCCTGCTCATGTTCTGTTTTTCATCTACTGACACCCCAAACTCCTTCTCCTCAAGGCTGCTCTCAAGCCATTCTCCGTCCAGCCTGTATTTGTGCTTGGGATTGCCTCGACCCATGTGCAAGACCTTGCACTTGGCCTTGTTAATTTTCATGATGTTTGCATGGGCCCACCTCACAAGCCTGTCCAGGTCTCTCTGAATGGCATCCCTTCCCTCCAGCACGTTGACTGCACCACACAGCTTGGTGTCATCAGCAAACTTGCTGAGGGTGCACTTGATCTCACTGCCTATGTCACTGGCAAAGATGTTAAATAGCAGTGGTCCCAGTACTGATCCCTGAGGAATGCCATTTGCCACCGGTCTCCATTTGCACATTGAGCTATTGACCGCAACTCTCTGAGTGTGACCATCCAGCCAATTCCCTATCCAGTGGGTGGTTCATCCATCAAATCCATATTTTTCCAATTTGGCCACCAGGATGTTGTGCAGGACAGTGTTAAACACTTGGCAGAAGTCCAGGTAGATTATGTCAGTTGCTTTTCTTTTGTCCCCTGATGCCATAACTCCATCATAAAAGGCCACGAGGTTTGCCAGGCACGATTTGCCCCTGGTGAAGCCATGTTGGTTACCAGTCACCTCTCCTTCATTTTCCATGTGCCTTGGTAGAGCCTTCAGGAGGATCTGCTCCATGATCTTGCCAGGCACAGAGTTACACATGTTCTTCTTGGCAAAGCTGATTTAGAAGTTCTTGTTTGTCCCTCCCACGAGCTGCCCACTTCTCTGCTATGCTACAGCCTTGCATACCCTCAGTTGTGCCATGCACTCCTGTCTGCAACCTGTTTGCAGCACATCCCATGAGCAGTTCTCTCAGCACAAGTGAAAGGGTGGTGGCTACAGAGGAGGTTTGAAAGAATGAATGAGTCAATGAATGGCTGAGGAGGAAGAGAAATTTCTCAGGCTGACTTTGTTGTTGAATGGAACGACATCCTCAGATGTGAAAGATTTTTTTATCTGCCCTCTTGCCAATTATCAACCCTCCCATATCCATAACATGAGCCAGCACAGCTACACAAATATGTAGGACATCACAGAATAATCAGTTTAACTACTGCTACAGGCCTCGTATCAGATCAGTTCTTCAGAAATCTCTTTGATAAAGGGGAGATTATGGAGCTTTTTCCAGACTAAAGTTGCCAAGCATGTAGTTTGAACAGTGACTTTTTGAGACAAAGGGCTTTTACATCTACCTTCAAGCTGTACTGCAAAGTCCCACTCTGGTGATACACCACCTATGTTCTGTACAAAGAAATTGTACCAACACAACAAAACCCATTCAGGTGCTATCACCAGATTAATTCAGAATTGGCTAATGGCAACCTAAACCAGGCTGAAAACCAGGTACAGTGCCTCTGACCAGAACCCCTGCATGTTCCTCAGCCCCACCAGAACAGCAGGTCTTACTCAGCCAACAGCCCGAAGCACCACATGAAAGTCCATTTGAACCTTCAGTTTGTGTACATAGACTATGCAGTACATACAGAAGGCACTAGGCTTCTAGTAGATGTGTTACACAGTGCATTTGGGCATGCACAGGAACCCCACCTCCTAAACACATCAAATTTACTATGCTTGCACTAACCAACAGTGCAGAGCATGTGGAATACCAATAGCAGTCTCAGATGGCATAGTGCCTGTGCCTATCTTCAGGCCTAGGGCTGCAGTACAGAAATAGGGAAGTACCATATAAGTGGTACCATATTCTGCTCCAGCTTCCCCCTATCCCTTTCCTATCTATAATGGTCATGACCACTGCTAAAGGGAAAAACAGTTGAGGGGTAGAAACTGTTCCACTTAAGTGCAACCACGCAATGAGCTACCTCTGACCACATCCATTCGTTCTCCTAGTCCTGGGCAAGGTACTCTGGTTGTCTCTAGGTAGCTTCATGTTTTCCAGGAGAGCAAAGGATGCAAGTTAAGAACATGGGCCAGAAAGGGACTGTGGGGATTGCAAAGTCTCAGAGCTTTAGAGTTGCTTCACAGGTTCTGTCATCTCTTGGTCTGATTACCAGAGAAAGCAAAATATGTAGGAAGAGAATTAAACATTTCTAATCTTTCTTTAGGCAGAAATGGTATAAGAGAAGAGCCGTATTTTGTATCAGGTACATTAACTCCCAAGTAGGTAGCTCAATTCCTGGGAATCAGCAGCAAAACTCCTATTGATTCTAATGGAGCCAGGGTGTAACCCAGTCATCAAAACCAATTTTCTCATCTTCAGATTCTGTGTTGATCAAAAGTTATGTGTCCTAAAATTTGTGGGACAGACAAGCTAAAGACAGAACAGAATTAAACAGAACAGCATTTTAGACCAAATAACCCTCAAAGTAGTGATGATTTTTTGTGCACATAACCTCTGCATTACAAAATTTACATTGATTAAAGTAAAAGAATTGTGTATCAGAAAAACAGAACAAAAATTATCATTAGGGGTAAACTTCCCTTTCTTTTACTTGCATAACCCATAATCCTGCTGAGTCACATGTTTACTGGCAGGTAATATATGAGTTATAAGTACAAAAAAGCTGCATTGAAAAAAACAAACCAAACAAAACTCCAAAACCTCTCCACTATGTGAAAAATGCCACTCCACTGTGTAAGATTCCACTGTTGTGGCAGGAATTGATGGGAACATTGCAACAGATTTCTTTGACATCAGAAGGAGCTGAGATAGTGCCTTTGATAGACAGTGATATAAATGCCAGAGCACAATTGTTACCAACAATTATCTCTCAATTAGCCCATTGTAGAACCAAGATTATTAAGGGTTAGTGCATGAGTCTGCCTGTTTACACATAGAACTGCATAAACAAGAAAAAGAGTATCTCAAGATAACAAGGCATTCACTAGATCAATACAAGAAATTTACATATTAATGATAAAACATAGCAGAAGACAATCTAGACAGAACAATTTTTTCCAATAAAGTTTCAGGGACAGCAATTGCGTTGATAAAACAAATATTAGGGAAATAATCTCACTCAATGGACAATGAAGTGACAGGGCCAGAATAGAACAAAGGACTTTCAGAACATAAGTTTTATATCAACTCACTCTGAATTAACAGATAGCCAGGAGTCCTTTCCAAAGTAAGCAATTCTTATACTAACGCTGAAAGGGCAAGATACAGTAAAATAAAAATATATGGTAATGGAAACAGTATAGAAAAAGAAACATGTCTGGAGGTAATGACTGCTGAGCAGATAAGCCACTTGAAGGAAACATTTTAAAAGATCCCAGTGGCAGCTTTACAATATTCCATAGATAAAAAATTGCAAAGTGTGTCATAGGTAAAAGGTGAGGGAAAGTGGGGAGAAAAATGCCTTTAAAAAAAGCCACTGAAACTCTTTTGTTCTACCTTAGCTATTTTAAGACACTTTGAAATAATGAACAAAGTGTTCCACCACAGGAAAATATCTTCAATGGGATTGTAACCAAATGGCAAGAGATGTTTAAACATTTGCTTCAATAGTCTTGTGAACTGAATTTGGGGCAAATTTTGGAAGACTGAATACTGTTAAATGAAATTTCTAATTCCACTCTGACTAGCCGAACTGCAATAATATTGACTCTGCATATGAGAAAACCCTCTCTCTAGTGCCCTTTTCTGCATTTGTGTACTCACATTAAGAGAGATTTCCTTCTCTTGGGGAAGCCAGATATCCACTAATATAAGCAAGAGAGACTTCCTCTGTAGCCCAGGAGAGGGAGGGAAGCCCAGTCCAGACACACCATGGGTCACTAGAACTCATAGGACAAGCAGAGAGCAACCGTGTCAGTCGCGGGATGTTCCTCACAAGGATTACTGTGGTGATCTGCATCAATTAGAGTCCATCCAAACCTAGGAAAATATCATCCCATTAGCTTTGCGCTTTTGATTGACCCTTTCACACTGTGTCAGCTGAAGACGACAGGTTTATGCATCTCCCTCAGGTTTTGTTCCATCATGCATTAAGGAAATCTGCAGGGACGACCCTGCTACATTCACCTTGCAGCTCCCCCCTATCCATTTCCCACTGTGAACAAAGTCAGACAGCAGCCAAGAACAATCCATGTCTCGTACAATCACTCACTTCTGCATCCCTGGAACTGCATGAAGACAAGCCTTTTCACCAGTCAGCAGGCTGGGTTCTCCTAAATGGAGAAGGTTTCCTGCTGCTTTCTACTAGCAAAAACTTATCTGAACTTTCTCCAAAATGCTGTACAAACAGATCTGAAGAGAGCAAACAAAAAGTCCAGCAATCTACAAGTTCCTTCAGACAGTAGGTTTCTATTTTGAAGGTAGATGCCTCACAAGGTATCTTATTGTGGGCAAGCAGCATATGTCAGTGATACACAGAAAAGTTGGGTCCCTATGCTGAAATTGTTTTAATTCTTATTCTGCAATTTCTCTTTGTTGGTGCTCACAAAGGGTGAAAGTGTACTTGCCCAGATTTTGGCCTGTAACTGATTGAAGTATGGGCCCTGTATTACTTTAATTGTTAAGCATCTAGCTGGAAAAAAGGCTTGAGATGATTGATATAAGGATAGTGCTGGAGAAAGTCATATTACAATTTAAAGCATAACAGATTTCACTTTGTGCTAGTCAGTGGGAAATTGAAATCAAATACCGTAGCAGAGCAATCTGTCAAAGAAAACTTGTTTCTCTGAGCAGCGGAACCCCCTTAAAAGTGCGCAACTCACCAGCATATGAAACAAATGACATTTTCATTTCTTTCATTCCTCATGTCTTAAGGATATGGGATCTAATGCGTAAGATCCATTATTATAAATCAGAAAAACTATGAGTAAGAGGCAACGTGTATAGGTTACTCTGTGCCTTTAAGATTCTTCTGCACCCAAGGCTTATCTCTCAGCCACATCTGTCTTAGTAAGAATGACATAATGGGAAATTGTTACAGGTTTGAAGAATTTGTAGAAGAATGACTGACTACAGGATTAGTCATTGCGCTTCTTGCATTCCATAGATAATGACAAGGTACTATCTTTGTCATTAAAATTAAATTTACAGGGTGGCATACTAAACTATACCAGGTGATTTGGAAGAAAGGGCAGGCTATGTAACATACTGGCTTTTCACAAGAACCACAGAAATATTTTGTCATTCAAAGTCACTCCTGGTGACTCTATAGTACAAATATTGCACAAGAGTCTGCAAGTAAGTGATTTGGTTTGGAGCTTCTCAAGTTTACTCGTGGAGAATAAAATAGACAGTTCAGAAGTATGTTGCACTCCAGTATGCAGATGTTGATTACTCTAAGCCATGAGGAAAATTATAGAATTCTATTTATCTATTCAATTAGAAAAGGGGTAGCTTTGTGGTTTTTGGCAGCCTGAGGGTGTTGAGCTTTTACTTGCACTTCCTGCTGGTTTCAATGGCAGTAGTTGAGATGGGTTAAAGCCCCTACTTTCTGAGAGCTCTCACTCAAAAGTTATCACTTTAGAAGAGGCAGAAGATCACATGGATTGCCCAACAGCTTGAACACAAGTGGATAGTAGTTTAAAATAGTAGGCAGGTTGTGCAAAGTGGTACCATTTGGCAAGGGGGTAGCTGGAGAGGGCTACAGTAATCTGCTTAGCATTACAACCAAAGCAGACAGGAACCATGGCTCAGAGCCCTAAGCAAGTAATTTCCTTTCCCCTATCCCACATCACGTCTTCTCATGCATATTCTATTCCCACTCTCTTTTGGACCCAATTTGGCAAATATAATTTGTGGAACTTATCTTGGGGTTAAATTCCTAACCTTGTCATATCAAATCAACAAAGTTCCATACCCCACTGCTCTTTCCAGGTCTGAAATGCTCTGACAAGTCATCCATGCAGTGTGAACACGTATATCACACATAAGTTCTCTCACACAAGAACATGCATTTTGCATGTTTTTTCTTGTATTGCTGAGCCTGTGTTTTCCTCGTGACACTTTGCCTGCCACTTTATGTTAAACCTGAGTATTACATTTCTGGAGTGAGGTAGAAGTCTCCCAGGTAACAAAAGTATTTTATCAAGAGAAATATGCAGAAAAAGGTCAAGGATACCTTTGACTGTAAACTTTCCCATTATATTTTTTTATTGCATTATTTTATATCAGAAAATAAATACACTTGGAGACTACAAATCATGAACTGCAAGCCCATCAATATTGTGTTTCAAAGTGTCACTCTAAACCCAGCAAGAAATCAGACATACTGATCCATGCTCTTGCATGATAGAAACACATCACTTTTCAGTTTTGCACTCCAAACTGGTTTTCTGCTGCTGAATACACATCAGTTTTTAGTGTAAATTAGCAAAAAAAGATTTGCTATTTAGGATGGAAAAGGCGATACATATTTTCCTGTTGCACCCTTCAGTTACATAAAATGTAGCAGAAAAATATTAGTGGGGAAAACATATACTCAAAGATATCAGAAAAGTAGCTCACCAAAGTAAAATGTATGGCTATAATTTCACATAAGTTCTTCATTCCAAAAATCTTTGGTTTCTTTCTGTTGCATCAGCATAGGTCACCAGGTCAATGAAATGTCTCCCCTGACCCTCTGAGATGGGAAACAGACTGTTTGGTGGGCAAGCACCAAGAGGTAGGTACCAACAGAAATTGACTCAGAGCTTGGAAGAGAAATCCAGATTTCCCAGTCCTCAGGTATTCCCACTTATCAAAGAACTGTGCAATTCATTGGCCCAGACTGTGAGAGATGTTGCTCCTAACATTTGCCCCTTCCTAATAGGTATTGTTTTCTTCTCCAGTTAGAGCACACCGCTGCACTGCCTTTGTATCAAAGGTGCTAATGGTTTCCTTTGATATGGTACCACCACACCCAAGAGCAAGGAGGAAGAAACTTATCTGATGATCTGATGGGAAGAGCAAAGAGGGAAATGGTAGAGACAGCTCTGCTGTACAAAGCTCCCCGCCACCAGGGTGGGAAAGGTGCCTCTGACTCTAGCAGACAGAGTGCAACAGCTGTGGTGGAACAAGCCCAGAACTGGCCACAGCAGGCAAATCCTACTTTCTGGGAAACTGCATGGTTCTGGAAATTATTTCCTTTTTAAATCAGAATTAATGTTTGATGAAAGGTTAGAGCTGCACACACACACTGCTGATGACACTATTCCGGGCACTCACCTACTGGGAATTCCAGGCTGCAGCTTTCATTATGCCTGATCTGAGGCTGGATTCTGGACCTCCAGTTAATATCCCTCACCACTGGGCTGCGGGCTGGCTTGAATGTGCTCAACTTCTCTCTTCCCTTTGCCTTTCAGTTGGGAGCATGCAAAGAAAGGAATCACCACATACATCCTTTGTTCTTAAATTCTTTCCATAGGCATCTAGCTCTGAGAACTGGCGGAAAATAGGATCCTTAGTCTGATCCAGTAGAATAAGATGTATGTGCTCTCCCATTTCACCCTCCTCCTTTTCTCTGTCACCCTCTCCTGAAGTCTCAGTTCTCTGTGAGAAACCTTTTCCAGTCATAACTTCAACAAAGCTTTCTCAAGAAAGTTTCCTTTTCAACAAATCAGCATTTTACAGTTATGTTTCTCATGACAAGAAAACTTTCCACCTCAGCCTTAGTAAGAGCTTTCTCTGAGACAGGAAGAAGTTTATTGTTAACTTTGCTGATACCATTGAGCTTGTCATGCGAATAAAGTCTCATTGACTGTGTGTGCGAGCCCTTGAAGATAAAGCCCCAGCTTTTTGCTGTGTAGCAGCAGTCTGTCTCAGGCAGCAATGTTCCTGGCATCCCACCAAAGTTCGTGGAAAGATTGTTTTATGTTTCAGCAGGCTTTGGTTTAGACTTTTCCTGTATAACCAGCAGGCTAAGCCAACAGAGGATATACCCACCTGAATTAAAAAAAAAAAAAAAGGCATATTAAAATAAAAACAAAATGGTACCTAGTGATTATCCTACCTTGGCATTTGTGTGGCTTCCTTGAAGAGATCCAGCTTATATCAACAGTATTTCCTGTTACAATGTTGAAAAAAAAAATAGAATTGTTCCTCATGAGAACTAAATGTGGTGCTCTGGGCAGTTATAAGGAGTGGGTGGATAAAGATTACAAGTGTCCTGACATCCTGTGATCCTGGGGTTGGCCGAAGAACTGCAACCATAGGCCTGGACAGCACTGAACAGACTGCTGCCCATGCCATCCTGTCCCAGTATGTCCTCAGTACAAAACAGGGAGGAAAGATAGGACTGAGCTGTCATAACTAAGACTCCTTCAGGCTTTTAGTGCAATGGACCATCACAAAAGGGCCAAAGATGTTTTAGGATCCCATGGCCCTGAAACACTGCCTAGAAATTAGGACCAGTGACCCAGACAGCCAAACCTGAAAAGATCAATTAATTACTCTACTACATTCTCCAGCGACCCAGAACCCACAACTGTGACCTTGGTCTGCTTGAACCTTGCAACCAGCGAGTCCCCAGATAACCACAGCCAACAGTTTCATGGTATGTGGAATCATCATTCTGACCCCAGGCTCCTAACAGCTCTAGTGAAGCTGACTGCCTTTTCCCCTAGGAGCGTCAGGAATGACTGCGCTGAAGGCAGTATCCGCACTGAATGAACCTCCTGCCAGAGCAGCACAGAGCACCCAAACCTGCACGCCTGGCTGCTGCAGGGGGGCTGGAATGCAAGCTTTTCTGTCGCTACGTACATGTGACTTGCTCTGCACAAACTAGACACTGACTGCATTCCAGTAAGAAGGCAGGGGATTGTACAAAATAGGGCTGGAAGGGACTGCAAGGGGTCACCTTACACATCCCCCTGCCTCAAGGCAAGCTCAGCTCTACTTAAACCATTCCTGACAGATGTGTGTCTAACCTGTTCTGAAAAACACCCAATGACAGACATCCCATAGCCTCCTTAGGCCATAAAAATAACTCTCCCTAATCTTGCAGAACTCAGCCCAACACATGTACCAACTTACTTAAAGTAAAAAGATGAAGGGGAAGTCAACTTTTAAATGTGTAAATGGGATTTAACTTCTCAATTTTAAGGAAAGCCCCCATGGACACAAGGGTGGCAGTAGAGTGTCACACACACGTTTGTACTGAAAGAGAAGGAGCCCTTCTAGAGCAGCCAACAAAGGAGTGGAGGCCAGCAGCTGATTTGCTCTGAAATAACAGCCCAGTCATAACTCTGGACTACGCTATACCCTCTACACCAGCGCTGCTGCAGGCACTTAGAAAGTTCCTGTGATCCACCTGAGTGCACGTAAGTGCACCAGCCCCTTTCTGCTTTGCAGAGCAGTCTTCAGCTGCAATGCCAGAAAAGCTGACAGCCTCAGAGCCTGGAAGGACTAGTTTTGAGGGAGGTCCAGTGTGACGTTCCCACAGTCTCTCGCTTGGGAGATCACCAGGAGCAATTGGTGCAGATGCTGCCATTTCCATGGGATCCTACCTTCTCTGGGAGACAGGAGGGAGACAGTTACCCCACAGCAGGTGAATGGTTACTTTAACTGATGCTGGAGGAAAAAGCAGAATGAAATAATATAACTCTGTGTGACAGCATTTCCCCATTCAGTATGGATGTTTGTGTATGTGCATCTGTATGCACGTGTTCAAAAAAGTGAAAAGAGACAAGTCGCATAGAGGTGAACATCAACTCCTGGTTTCAGACTTTTCAATAACTCCTGACTTCCATTCTTCTAGCTGGAGTGGAAGAGACCTTAGAACATAGGTCCTACTTGATTTCAAGACTGGTTTTTGGGAAGGAAAAAAAAAAAAAAAAAGAAGAAGGGTTCTTCCTTGATATCCTTGGGCAAAAAAAGGGTAGTGTTTATTCTTTCATGTGGCCTTCCACTCCACCTGTAGAGTGGCTGCACACTGGTGGTGTTGAACACAATTAGAGTTCCACCCTCCATCCCTCAAAGTTCATGTGTCTTGAAGTTGTCTTCACAACCACCCTGAGGCTATTTAAAACATTTTTTGGAAGCCTGCAAAATAGAAATTAATACAACACTTAGGAGAGCAGCTGCTTGATTTTAGTATAAGTAGACAAGCCATTCTTAGAAAGAAGGGGAAAGACAGTATGACTGAAAAACAAGTAGTGGTGTTTATAATGGAGAACACAGCAGAGCAGGAGAGAAGCTCCTCTGTGACTGGTAGATTGATTAGCCTCATCCAGATAAAACACACAAAGAATGTGCATCCCTGCTCTTCTCCCTGGAAATGCAGTTAGGTGAGACACAGCTATGAGTTACTCCCAAGCAGAAGTGTGCTTCCTGAACTACATGACTACCCTGAATTCATCATATAGCACTGGCTGCACAACACTGGATACCCCAAAGCTTCCCCCTCACACATGGCTGCGAGTTGCTTTTGCAATACCAGTGACCTGAATATACGAGAGCAAAACTCTCAGAGAGAATTAGATTCAAGGGGCTTGAAGCTCCCAGGAATCTGAAAGAGCTGGCATTTAGGTCTTCATGGCCCACTAGAGCCAGTTAAAAGGTCAGAAATAAAAGGTTATTGACCTGTAGATTTTCTTGAGACTCAAAGGGCATCATGACTTCAGGCCTCGAGTTCTTCTCACAACACAGGGATCATGAAGGGGTTTGCAGGTCACCGCCCCCATAGCATATGAAATTAGAAAAATGACTGGTAAATTTACTCTGCATTTTATTTGTTTGCCATTGAATGTAAATAAATTACTAAGCAATTATCACAAAATGGGAAAGCTCATGAAGGGCACAAGTAATTCTCACTGCAAGAAACACGAAATGACATTCTGTGGCCTAAATTATATAGAGCCAGTCAAATGAGATCATAAGGTCCTATCTGACTTACATGCTATGAATCTGTTGTTTGCCTGTAGCAAAGCTAATTCTCTCTGTGTCTGATTTCATTTTTTTTTGTATTCCTTAAACTATATCTCCCAAGATTGTCTGAAAATCTACAGTTACCCTTTCTTCAAACAGATACAGTCCATGCAACAAAACATATTATTATATATTACACACAAGAAGGGTTTGTTCTTGCCAAGAAAGCTTGAGAACACAAGTCTCTCTATCACTTTGATCATGAAAGGCAAGTGGCTCCAGTTATTTGAAACTGTATTTGACAGGATGGAAGTGAGATAGGAAGTGAAATGTTAAACTCCACCATAAAGATCAATGTTGAAAAACGTAAAAGCAAAACAGAACAGAAGAAGTGGATTTTCAAAAGTCAATACAGTACAAGCAGGGCAAGACTCTGGTACACATTTATCAAATATCCCTTTAAAAGCCTGGCCCTGATGCAAGTGAACTCTTGATCATTGCTGTGCTCGGAGCACTCTGGCTAATTCTAGAAAGCCACTCGCTGGCAACAGCAGATTGCTAGTGTTTAACAGTGCTAATCGGCATCAAAATGCTGCTGCAGCTTTATGAGCACCTTTTCACCCACATTCTTCCCTCACAGCAACTAAATCCTTGAAGTCAATAGAATTAGTCCTGATCCTGGCTAGTGGAAATGAGAGGGGAATCAGTGCCTTGTCCCTTTGAGTTAAAATCTCTGTAATCGTCTTGTCCTAACAGAAAAGCAAAAGCCACTGCCTGAAGAAGTTACCCTAACTTTCAGCTGGACTTCGAATATTTTGCATGCAAAGGAAAGCCTTGGAGAAATGACATCAGAAGTGCATGTTTATTTTAGTTTGGTTCTTCTGACATTACTGAGCAACTCAAGTTTTGCTTCAGGCCAAAAGCATATTACACAGATGAAAGACTAATAGCTTATCTAGCCAGCCTGACGACTATTAGAATAGTGCTGAGCAAGAACAAATTTTAAAAATTGAAATAGTTGAGATTTTTTTAAAAGAGATGAGGAAGTCTTTGTGTTTTTCTCCATATGTTTAAAGGCCATTAGCAGCCAATATACTAATGAAACAGAACTTGTGTGACTTGTGATTGTGGTGACTGCTGACATTTTCACCTATTCACAGGTTTGAGAACTCTCATGCAGATCTGCAATATTGACACTAGCCTACTGGGAAATCCATTTTCAGCTCACATGTGAGAATCAATGACCTTCAGTCACTTCTAACCAGAGACCTATGGGTCCTGACCCTAAGCCACCAACCATCCCGCCATTGTTTAATCCAAGAAAATCAGTTTCAGCTGTTAGCTCTTTTTTTCTTCCTCCAGTGAAAACTTCATCACAATTCCTTTGAAACCAAAGTTAACATCAACCTTTGTGATATCAAGCCTGGAATAACATATTAAAATGTCAAGAGCTGTTGTAGAGATCTCTGAGCTAAAATCAGTGACAGACACTGTTGCAGAAATTTCTCTCATGGGTTCTGAGTGGATTTTGGAGAAGGAAGGAAAATAGGACATTGCCATCATATCCTTCTAAGGACAATAAAAGAAATGGAAATGTGGCAGTAGGCCTTAGAATGAGCATGTAAAAATCAACAGCCCTGTCCTGATGTCCGTAACTCCTCCACAGCAGAGCCCCCAACCATATCTCAACTTGATCTTTCCACTGTTTCCTTTCATTCTGCCATCTGACAACACTCACTGCTTGTTTCCCATGCTAGACATCTTGCTTGGGGTGTAGGAATCATCTTTTGGTCCATGTTGGAACATCTGCATACACCAGGCAGATCTCATTGTGTGGGGTGGGGCATCCTGACATATGGTATTACAAAGATAAGAAATTACTTTTTGCTTTTGTTGTATTTAATAGTAGCTAGAGATACTGCAATCATTAATCCCAGCTATGACATAAAGCCAGCAGGCCTGGATTTTATGTTTGTGTTGTTTCCCACCATTTACTGCTGAATGCCCCGCTCTGTTCCATTCCTGCTCAACAATACCCGTTGATCCCCTCTTTTCCTTCCATAACTTGGCAGTTGCTAAGAGCTGAAAGACCTCTCCTCCACAGCTCATTATTTAGTAGCTGTTTTCAAATTGCATCCAAAAGCAGAGCTGGCTGACATATACCCTGAAGCAACAGAGAGAGAGTAGGGGAGAGAGCAGTTCTCTGAAGAGAGAGCCACAGGACCTCATCGTGTTCTTCCACAGCTGTTCCAGTTAAACATTTTCCTCCTGCTCCCCTAGCTCTTCTCAATCCCATGCTTGCAGAGTGGGTATTTGGACACTACTGCTGCTGAGGAAGCACCAATGCTGCTCAGTAACTCTTGAAACAGAGGCAAAGGTTCATCCTAGTGCATTGTGGTGGTGATTAGAGCAACTGGGGTATTTTCACACAGATTAATCCAGCAACGCTAGTATATAACTATTTAAACTGTTTTCTGAATTGCCGTAACTGGTCAAACCTGTTCTAACTGCTTATGGCTTTGAGAGCAAGCAAGTCCAGGGAAGCTGCTGCTGGAGGGGATCTGATGTTTCAAATGGAAGTATTTTACACCAGTTTGGACTTTCTTCAGGCACCTGCAAATGAGTTTTGGGACAGGGCAAAGTCCTACACCTATCTCCCTAACTCAATCATCATTCTTAGTTTGCAGCATTGGAAACATTTTTTTCCCACCTTAGGAAAACGTAACATTGTAGGCAGAGTGCATATTCCCACCAGGTATTTTAACATAAACTGTTAATGACTTGTGACTTCCTTATGCAGTCAAGCAGAGAAGACTTGTTTCACACTAAGCAGGTAAGCAGAATTTAAACCAGATGGTTCTAAAAAGGGGCGGCATTGAGAGAAGCAGGATTAACATAATTTAATACACCTAAGCAGGGGGGGCAAAGCATGAGAGGAAAATAGCAGTTCACTGACAGCGTTCAGTGCTGACTTGGAAGACAAGAGAAACAGCTCACCATTTGGAGTCCTACAAAAATGTTGTCAGTTAAGAAGTTCTTGGAACTACTTATAAACGTTGACTCAGAGCACTCATTTAATATAACAAGGTTCTTGGTCAACTTCTAGATTGTACAGTTGGACTGTAAACACACACTGCAAGGCATTAATCATGTAACAAGGAGAAATCAGCCATGAGAAGACCACTTTAAATTTCATGAGCCATCATGTGAATCCAGTTTCACCTGCCTTCCCAGTTCAAACAACAGAACCGCATGGATATATGGATTTAAACAAGTCCTCCCTTTATGTAATAGCAGCCCCAGCTGGAGTGGAAGGATCATTCAAATTAAAGGTTTTCGTAACACGTTACCAACACCTCACTTCACTTGGACAGGGAGCAAACTGATATTTGTAATCAAACTTAAATCTAGTTCCAGACATTAAAGGGATCTTTTAAGTCTCCTCCTCAGTGACAAGACTCTACTTACTGGTTAATTATAGGCTGTTTCCTAAGCCGTTTCAGAACAGACATTAAAAAAAAAAAATGCAAGGATGAAATTATTGATTAGGCTCTAACCAAAAGCAAAGATTTACATTTATCCAATAACTCATGTGTGCCTATGTTTTGAAATGTCTTGTTTCCTTTGATACACCTGAGGATGAGAAGGAAGGCGCATGTCTCCCAACAGCTTCATGGGCACAACTGAGCTTGCAAGAGCCTGTTGCCACAGCTGGGGTGGGCAATGAGCTATGGTGCTGGTGCACCTGGGCTCCCCCATGCACCAGCTGCACAGCAGGTCCCTCCACTATCAATGCTGCAGGGGACCCTGAGCATATCCAGGTGTCTAGGGATATACTGTATGAGAGAGGGTGAAGGGCAGTAAGGGACAGATTAGCACAGCTGCAATATTAGCACAACTGTACAACTGTCAGGCCAATTGAGGAAGAAGTATGTATGTGATATCTTCAGATGTCAACATTATTTCACTTTGAACAAACTTTCCTATGCTTCATTCTAGACATTTTGCTCATTAGTTTTTAGAGTAAGGGTGGTCCAGTAATTTGAATGCTGTTTAAGGCTCTAGAAGACCAGGATTTTTTTCTGTCCCACACCACAAAGTTCCTTTATAACCCCTTGTTATCACAGCATAAGACAGTACAAATTACAGCTTACATAGCTATACTCCTGCTACTGCCTGTACTGAAGTGATTGCACAGTAAAATTACCTCCTGTATACAAGACTCTCTGTCCCTCTTTGCCAATGCACAGCACAGTCTCCCCTCATTGTCCTGTTCCAAGAACAAATACACTAGAAACCATCTGGGATACATTTCAGTGGACACAAAATAGGTTTTCAGGCAGAGAAGCATGTTTGGGATGTTCTTAGATCCTAATACTAAACTGCAAAATCAGACTTTCCAAAGCCACGATCTTAAAACATTTTGCTAATGCATCTAATCAGTTAAAGGTAAGTTCTTGCAGATTCAGTGCTGAATTGTCTACGGACTGTCGTTCCACCAGACAGAAATGAGTCCTCTTCCTGCCCCAAGCCAACAAGAAGCACTGTGTGGGGGTCAAGACAGTCCAAGCAGAAGCTGCTACTGCTTCAGCTAATATACTCTGGCCCTCTATAACACTTAATTCCTTGGATTTAGAATAATGTTATCTACTCCCATACAACTTTCTGACAGTCCAGGCCCTGAACAGAAAGAGTGGCAGTCTAGCCACAATATATTGTAGGGACTTGAGAGTTCTCTCCAGTTTGTTGGTAAAAATATTCACCAGCATTCTTCCTCATAAATGTAGGATTCTGAACATTTGCAGTAGTTTACTGCATAATATATTTAATTTGACAATACTTCTCTACCTCCCAGACAGGTTTAGAAAGATCTATTCAGTTCCAGGCAGATATCTGTACTGTCCTACACAGCTTCTTACACCATCTTTATCAGCATAAAACTAAGTGAATTCAAGCAGTATGCTGAGCATATGTGGGTATTGCAAAGGACAGCTGAGTATGAGGGCAAGGGGTGCTTTGTAAGTATGCACCTGTATTTATACATGCACACAGGATGCTGTGCTTTGGTTTAGAAAAGTGGTGGAAACATGACCATAAACGCAATTTAGTGCGTCTTTGATTCAAATGAAGTTAATGTAACCGTTTCCTGAAAACCCTGTTCTAACTTACTGTCCTGCGCACCCCAGCTACACCTTCCCTCAGAAGTCCTATCTCCTGTACAGGCAGTCCTAACCTTCCTGTGGGGGTGCCAGGGAAGCAACGCAGACTCCAGCCCGGCACCCGTGGCACTCGGTGAGTTGACAAAACACAATGCACTGCAAGAGTCACACACCACAATTCAGCTTTATGAAGACAGCCTTTGACTACTGTAACAGCTTAGCAAATAGGCATGAAATAAGGATAAAATCTGATACAAAAGCATCTTGGCGGCTTGCATTGTGTACCTGAATCAGATGTCTTTTTTCAGATGCTTGAATCTTGCTGAGTATTTTGGAATAGAGGCTGCATAAAAGATCTCCAGAGACAAGGGCAGCTGTATAGTGGTGCTCCCTATGCTCGTTGTGTTCACAGTCCTGAATTCAGAACAAAACCACACTCCTGGTATTTAGAGGGCCCTTTGCCTTGTTCCTGGCTCTTGCCATGTCGTAGTCGTTTGCTTTTCCAGCAGGCATCACCTTGTATCTCCGCTGGATTGAATGTCTCCCTGTCCTTTGCATAGTCGTGGCTGTTAAAAAGTTTCTTTCTCTACCAGACAAGTTAGCTTTCGGAAAGCTCTACCTCAGCCTCCTCAGCCCTCCCCACACATCTCCTTTCAGTCATTCTGCTTATTTAATCTTCCCCTTGGACTCCTTTCTCATCCATAGCAGGGAAGTGTGAAAGACAAGTAAATCTTCAGCTGTCATCACTTCTCCCCTGGTGAGAAGAAGGAGTGACAACCTGGCCTTTTCCCATGGCTGAGCAAACCAGAACCCATGGGCTACACGTTTGTCAGTGAATTAAACCACTGATCTGTTGTGCTTAACTGTTACAACAGGTCTAGGCATACTTTCTACCAGGGCAAATTCACATTATCCTAAATATTAGTGATTTATATACATTATTGATTGATTGATTGATTGATTAGCAGGTTCTGTTCTTGTAATGGAATGTTTTACCTCTCCATTGCATACTGTCCAGCAGGAATGACCTGTCTCAATTCACTGATCAAAAACTGATCACAACCTGCAAAAGGCAAATCCTGCTGTAGTTAAAGTCAGCGAAGTGCAATGCCATGCAGCTTGCTCTGTTTGTGTAAGTCACTCCAACGCCCAGCATCAATCAAGAGGTGAAAGTTGCTGACAAAGGCCACCTTTCATAAATGCTTTCTCATCCCACCACTTTCTCAGCCCTTTCTTTTTCCTTTGGGAAACCTTTCTGCTTTGTTCCCAAATTCTTCTCAAAAGTTCGTTTCTCAGCAGTGCCTAACAAAGTCCCACCTTCCCTTTGGAGTACATCACAGTTCCCCATCACCTTCTGGTGTCCAAAACAGTCAAAAAGCTATGAAACCTCATCCTTCCATTATTCACAGGGCAGAACATCCAGAAGTCGCAGAGCATCCCCTCTGCACAACCCTGCCACATCCTGCAGGAGTAGTCACATACAGCCCAAACTCCTCCTTGCTGACAGCAGGTACAGTCAAGAAGTACTAAACATGCTTTAGCCAAGGCTATTCAATACTCTATCATGAACTGGACACAAAAGACGAGCCTATTCAAAGCACACAAGCATGTCTTCAACATTTAGAAAAAAAGGGCATGAGGCATCAGATAAATAAAAATTCCCCCTCCTGGAAAAGGGGGATGTTTGTGAAGGCTACTCTAGAAATTTGCCTCTAAAACATGAAGAGGTCCAAAGAAAAGGAGAAGGCTTCTTTAGGCTTTCGTTTGCTTATGTATCAGTGTGACCTTTCAAGTTGCATTTCATGTCTATACACTGGGCTGGTAAATAAACCATATTTTCTGCTCTCTGTGTCAAACACAATACTCTAATTACTCACTTGCTAATAAACCTATTCCTCCTAATGAAGCCTCTCATACCATTGTTTTAGAACTTGCAGCAACACTTCTGCCTACAATGTATTAGTGCCGTAACAATGCACTATTAGCAAGTTTTGTACTTTGATGGCTGTAGGTCTATGTAAGTCCTGCTCTGTTTCACACATCCCATCCATTTCCTACTAATTTCTTTGTGAGCGCTACGTTACCAAAAAGATACAGAATCAAGATCTCAGCTACTGGCAGAAAGAGACACCTACCAGCTAATAACAAGAAATATTCTTCTTCCAAGCCCTACATATTTTAACGTATTTGCCAACCCTTCCTGCCCTGCCCCAGGGATTATCTACCTTGTCCATTGGAAAGACATAGCCTGTATGTCTATAAAATAACACTGATTTCTAGGTGTCTGCCTTATCATAAAAAGACTGACCCTTATGTTATTACACTCTGAAAATATTATCTATATGATGCAGCAGCATACTATACCTCTGAAGACCATATACATGGTTAATATATTTAGGGTTCATATAGCAGAAGTGCTAAAGAAGACAGAGTACATGGAGTTTGTAGTTCAACAGATAACTCTTGTTCCACAAGAGGCTCTAAATTAGAGCAGCTATACTATGATAAGTCATTCTCATTTTAATTTAGTACAAACCTTGGTTAGATGGGTCATAGCTAGTCTCTACCACCTTATACAAACCATACACAAACATTGTAAACAGCTTCAATACAACATCCTTTACTATAATGACATTTCAGCAGATGATTTAAAAAAAGAGAAACACTTGTCTGTCTTTAAAACACAGCTGAATGGAAAAGATGTAGTCAATGACTTCATGGGAGATTGTGGAGACTCTTCAGAGCAATGCCCAGTGACCGCACAAGAGGTGGTAGGCACAAACTGAAATATAAGAAATTTAACTTAAACATAAGCAAAAATGTTTTACTGTGAGGGTGGTAAAACCCTGGTGTAGGTCACCCCGAGAGGTTGTATCATCTCCATCCTTGGAGACATTCAAACCTGGCTGGACATGACCCTGAGCAACCTGCTGTGGCTGATCCTGCTGGGAGCTGAGGCAGAGGTTGGACTGCTCCATCTCCAGATGACCCTTCCAATTTAAGCCCTTATGGGATTCAGTGACTGTGTGATGCTTGAGTGAGATGGATAGACACTCATTTTCAGCTCTTCATACTAATAAAATTATGAAATCATTATATGCACTATTTAAACTATAAAATCATTATATCCACATTTTCCAGGTCCTGCAGGTGTGCAGGTCCTGGGTTGAGATCTTCTGTCCCTTGCTGCAAGCTCAGGTGACAAATAACGCAGACAGCGAGCACTTCCCGGAGCTGTGGCTGAGGGCAGACAGGGTAACTTTGAGACCAGTCACAGGCTGCTGTGGAAGAGGCAGTGCTCAGTTTAGGGCAACTTCAAGGAAACCCTCTTCTATCCAGGAAAGCAAAGAGAAACTTCTCAGAAAGATTAGTTATGCCACAGGTGCCTGCTGCAGGGTTTCTTACAACTGCTCTGATGCATTTTATAAGGTGATTAACCCATGTTAACCTGCTGGTGTTCAACAGCACCAGAGAATGGGTGGATCACTAGTTGTGACGGCCATAATAATGGAAAGAAATACATTTTGTGTCTAATTCTTCACAAATACTGTGAAATCTCAGACTGGGCTGCCAAGATCACTAAGTAGCTAGTGTCTTCCTATTTATTCAGAAAAGAAAAAGTAATACCATTTCCCTCTCCGCCAATACAGTTCTTGGCAACCTGCTGGAATGTACTTTATACTTTTTTATTTTTAACTTTTAATGCATACACCAGTGTTGAGATGGGAAATTTCAGTGAAGACATACTACGTTTCTGCATTTTATCCTGTATAGAAACCAATATAGCATAACTAGAAAAGTATGCTAAATAAATTCTAAAAATTGCCATCTCAAACTTATTAACATTATATTGTTTATATATTTGCTATTAGGATTTCCCAAGCCTTCTTAGTTTCTTCCTGTCTAACATGCTGTTCAAGCACCCTTACGAGCAAGTAATCTCTGTTTGTCACACGAACAATCTTATTGATGCCCTCCATAGAAAAAATAAACAGTTTGTCCATTCCTCAACCCTTTATATCAGTACACGGCAGTGCTCCATCATAAAATAGTTTCCTATTACCAAGGCCCTCAGTCCTGCAACTGATGCATGCTAACATTATGGTCTCTGAATGAATCCACTGAACTCAATAGAAGTACTCATGCTGTGTGAAATTAAGCACACACAGACATGGTCACAGGGTAAGGTGGTATCTGAGATGAGAGGGGAAAGCTAAGGCATTTTGTAGGCCAGCTTTTAACCAGAATATCTGAACAAAAAAAAAAAGAAAAAAAAAATCCATTGTTTGCTATTCCAACTAAGTTAAAAATTTCTCTTACAATATTAAATATTCTTGTTACAGGGCTTGACTGTGCAATTGTCTAAACAGCCAGATAGTTTACCTCTGAATTTATAAAGCCCACATCACAGTTTTTAATAGTGTTTTTTTAACCATAAATATTTTCTCTTCTTACAACTTTGAAAGGGATTAGAGCAGGAGAAAGAAATTACTTGTTTTTCCAAGGACTGAAGTAGCTGCAAGGAATGAGAAAAAATGCCTCATCTTATTGGCATCTACATTTGTAGCTATCTGAAGCTGAACTTCAGGGCAGAGTCAGGATGCAGGGCCATGCCCTTAGTTTCTGGGGCTGCAATCAGCTCTCAGCCATCTGTCCACCGGTGACAGCAATTACAGCATGTCTGCTTCTCCCCATTTTCTGTCTGTGGTCCTGGGCAAGTAAGGCCAAGCTGCAGCTTGACACAACCCTGAACGAGGCAGAGGCTTGAGGTGAGCATGACCTACCCTTTCCTGAAAGCAAGATGGACTGCAGATACCCACAAGCTTCTGATTAATAAAGTCATATTTTATTATAGCATCAAACAAAGTAACTTTTAAACAGAAACACCCAAATGCACTCTGTGAGGTAAACAAAGTTGAGATGCTTGGACACAAATACTGTGTTTTCTTGGAGGAATTGTGTGAGACAGAAAAATATGGGTTTTTTTCTGCAGCCTTGCCTGGTAATCCAACAATTGTGAGAGTTGAAGAAACCCTAGAAAATCTCCTCTGGGTCCCCAGGAAACTCTCTTCCTTCAGCATCTCAGAGGCTTTGCATTAGGTCTGCTCCAACTGGAAAGAAGCTCCCGTATTTCTCAAGCTGCCATGGTCACCACTTGTGCTATCAACACCTTCATCCCTGCCGTCCTCATAGACCACAGCATCTCCCACAAGCAGCTGCTTTTTACCCAAGTAGATCTCCCTCCATCCTGCACTGCCCACCTCACTGCAATGCTTCAGCCAGGAGGATACAAGCAGGTAGGTTTTCTGGCCACTGCCAAGTCACACCCTGAAAAAAAGTTCCACTTTTGTATAGAAAAGCAAGCAAACCAAATGTCCATCACAAGGAGATTGGAAAAAGTCCCCTCTAGTTCTGTTAGTCCTGGGAAACATCTCTGTAAACAGTTTAACCCTTTCTTAAGCCAATTAACAACGTGAATGAGATGACAAAGCAGCCTGACATCTTGTTGACTGGTGGAGTGCATGCAGTGGCTCCAGGAGAAGGTGCTGAGACANAAATTTGCAAAAAACATCAGGACAGGCTTACCTACTCTGTGACTAAAGGGGTGGTATTTTCACCGAGGTGGGAGATGGGGAGAAGGGAACTATTTCTATCAACTCCAACTGATTTGCTGAAAATGCAAAGTAGCTAATACGTTCCAACATAAAATACCCCTGGCAACAGGGTATGGATGCCCACGAGCAGGGTGAGGCAGTTCCTGCAAGAGTGTCTGCATGCGCCCAACTGTTCCAGAACCCTGTTTGCAGGATCAAAGTTGAAAGGCACGTTTCAGCTAAACAGAAGAGGACATACATCAGCACTGATGACTAACCCTTTAAAGCTAACAAAACACTAGCTAACACAACACGTCGGAACTTACCTTATGACATGAGTATTTTGCAAAGTTAACCAGAAACAGCCAGATACAGGCCTGTGCCAAGCAGTATTCCAAACAGCTAATAACTGCAAGCCATGTTAAAAAGGAGCTAAAGCTCTGCTATTCAGGTAGAGTGAGACAAAGGCAGGATTATCATGTCTTGGGATGCAGCTGCTGGACCACATTCAGTGGTGGGCTGGGGCAACAAGTCTAAGAGGAGTTTACACAAGAAGGGGATGGAAGAGCAAAGATGGGGTTGAAGGAAAGGCCTAAGCTGGCACGGAAATGAAAGCTGAACCACTATCCTGTGTGCCCAGGGACACTTCCACCAACACACCAACCTCCTCTTGCCCTGAGCCAGGCCACTCCAGCCAGCCATTCACCCTAGGAGAAAATCTGCATTGCCCAAGTCCCTTCACAGCAATCCCCAGGCTCTAAACTGCTCTTTCCAGTGTTTTTAAGACAACATGTTTCTGTTTTTGGAATGGAAAAGAAAGCCTATTGTCTTTAAGACAGAAAGTCCAACCTGTGTCTTCTTTTACTCAGGACCTCTCCATACTGGTAGGGATGCCGTGGGGCAGGATAACATTTTGAGGCTGTGTAAAATACTCTACTACCAGCAGCTCCCCAAACCTCTCTGCTTCCTATCAACAGTCTTTAGCTAAAGAGGAACCATCTGCCTGAAGAACTGTTTCCCTCACTGCTATATAAAAGCCAGGTCTCTTGTGTTTACCTTGTGACAAGTCCCCTCTAGTTCTGTTAGT